>JAVYIG010017364.1:0-26580 GCA_035222895.1 Strongylocentrotus droebachiensis
GTTGAGATCTCTTGGCCACCGACTATTTGAAAACAGACCTTAATAATTATTTCTGACAGCCAAAAACGTTACACCCTCGATGTGGCGTTAGGTCAGAAGAAAGCCGGTGCCCCCCCCCCCCCGATAGACAGAATCCCAACTATTTATCAGCCTGATGTGACCACTGTTATAGTTATCGTTACATTCAGTTTATCCTTATCGATAGTTCTGACAACTCCTGCGATACTTCTACATTTCAGCCCCAAATTTCATTTGGTACTTATGCTTGAAATATGGCTTATGTGAGGATCCTAACCCTTACCTTATCAGATCAAGAAGGAAACCAAGAACTAATTGGGAGAGGAACATTAAGACATGGAGTGGAATGACACTACAAGAGTGTACTAGGATGGCAGAAACAGAGATGTGAGGAAAAATGTTGCGATCAACCTCGGAACTGGTAGAAAATACCTTGATAATTATATAGATAGAAGATTCTTACTTGATGATTTGATATTGATTCTTGCCTTTTTTTTGGTATGTGTTCATAATTCTTTCGTTTTAGACTTTGACCTACGAATGGTTGGGAGTAATTTCACTGAGCAAGGTCGTCTAGAAGTCTTTCTTAAAGGCGAGTGGGGCTACGTAGCTGCTGGATACTATTCCCCTAAAGACCGTGATACAGTTTGTCGCCATCTTGGATATGCAGGTGCATTTGACTACTACGGGAGTGAATTTGCTCGTTCTTCGCGTCCAATTCTTATAGACGATTTATCATGTGGTGAAAATGATATGAAGATAACTGATTGCTTCATACTAGAGTTGAGCGGACCTAATTCAACCCGACAGGAGCGTGATGAAGTCAGTGCTCTCTGTTCTCCATACGGTAAACATTCTTTGATTATCCAGTGTACTACCGTGTAAATATATAATTCTATTCTTTACAACATTGATACAAATATTATTCAAGAAGTTATACGCATATCAAGCAAAATGTGTTTCATGCAAAGATACTTGTATAATATTGAATGGCCTTTAGTGGGATACAAGGGTATAGCTCACGAGCTGATGAGCATATTTTAAGAGTCGCCTATAATAATATTGTTCCTATTATTTTCTCGGTTAAATCATTTATTGTTTGGTAATTACGCGCTTTTCTTTGAAAACTAAATTATTTATACCCCTTGTAAATGTTTTGTTGTTAGTGTTTTTCGTAAATCCAGAATGAAAGGTGGACTGTTTGAATAAGGGCCTTTGCTGAATACTGTTAGATGTAAGCTTAAATATGTCACATTCTCAAGAAATGTTTATTTTTGCCACTGAATCATTACTGTACGCAGCGGGGGCTAGGGTTGGGGGGCAGCCCCCACACAAAATAAAAACAAGAAAATGCAATAAATTATCAATAATTCATTGCATTTTCCCCTGGTCCCCTACAGAAAAAAAAATCCTCTGTGTGGCCATGCCTTGAACCATGATGCATGGCCGTACAGAGGATTTTTCCTATTGGGGACCGGGAGAAAATGCAATGAATTATTGATAATTTATTGCATTTTCTTTTTTTAATTCTATTGGGGGGGGGGGGCTACACCCAACCATAGCCCCCGCTGCGTACAGTAATGATTCAGTGGCAAAGCAATGGCATCGTAACTGTGAGGCCCCAGGATCAAAACCGTGTCGATCAGCTATTTTAGTAATCTTTTGTGAGGCATTAATCCTTATGACTGTCAGTTATGACTTAAGGACGTAGGTCCCCTAATTGATAAACATAGTAGCATACACATGCTTTAGCAGTCACGCAAAACAAACACTCGCCAATTATTATTCAATAACATCTGAGAATGTATACTATTATCTAGATCTATTAGGAATAAATTATTGTCAAAATCATTCCATAAATTGGGGTAAAAACAGAATATTCCACCTTTACGACCAACAGCTCCTATAAATCTTGACCCTCCCATTTTATTATGGAACGCAAGGGGGGGACCCTTCCCGGTAGCACTACACATGCAGTGTGAGGGAAGGACCAACTTGTGAGGATCAAGGTAAACGTCCTGGTCTACCTTCAAGCTGGTAGGGGTTGTGAGCCATCTGACTTGTTCATTTGGTGGCGGACAGACCAGGATGGCTAGGAGAGGAGTGTCTCATCCGCCTAGTGTAACTAGATGAGCAAAACTGCATGAATGATGGAAAACCTAAATAGCACCAGGGTTAAAGCCCCTGATACCACTAACCAGCCATTTCAACCGACGGGCCTGCAAACTGCAGTGCATGATGATGCATCATCTCCAAACCCAGTTGGAAGAGATCATGTTGATAACCCAAAGAAAAAACGGCGCTACTAACAGCAAAAAAACTGATAGGTATTGGCAAATGGAATATGCGTACTCTATAAAATCAAGATGGAAAACTAGACATTGTACTGAATCAACTGGAAAAATTAAAGTGGGAAGTTATTGGACTCTCAGAGATTCACTGGAAAGAATCAGGAGATTTCACTGAAGGAGGATACAAAGTACTGTGTGCTAGCGAGGAAGATATGTACACAGGAGAGGCGTCGCTCTGATCCTCAACAAACGAGCACAAAAAGCACTCCTGGGATATAACACCATATCCCCTAGACTGATCTCAGCCAGATTCCAAACACAGGCTGGAGCCTTAACAATAATAGAGGTGTATGCACCGAACATGACAGACAGAGAGGAAGTGATAGACACATTTTATGACCAGCTTCAATAAACAATAGATGACACTCCTAACAAGGACATACTGATAGTGCAAGGTGATTTAAACGCTAAAGTAGGGAGAGACTGGGACACTTGGAAGAATGTCATAGGACATCATGGATACGGAGAAATGAACAACAGAGGAGAAAAGCTTTTGAACTTTTGCATGGCCAACAATCTTGCTATCGCAAATAACATGTTCAAACAGAAGAAGGCAAGTCGTGAATGGACACGGGAGTCGCCGGATGGGAGAACCAAAAACAAGATAGAATTTGTCATTATGAACAACAAATGGAAATCAAGCATCCAATGCGCTAGAAGTTTTCCAAGTGCTGATGTGGCCTCAGATCACCAACTGGTTATCTGCAATTTCAAGCTACGATTCAAAACTAAACCCAAACAGAACACAATGAAGAGATATGATGTGCCAAAACTGAAAGATGAAACTACATCAAAAAGCTACCAGGCCATAATCGGAGGGAAGTTCAGACCTCTGCTTGATCACTCTGAAACCCACCTAGACATAGATAGCATCTGGGAAAAGATCAAGCAAGCATTTAATAGCACAGCAAAGGATGTGCTGGGAATGAAAAAGAATAGACCGCAGGAAGCATGGATCTCACAAGAAGTGCTAGATCTTAGCGAAGAACGCAGCAAAATCAAACAAGCCAAACAAAACGACCCTTCACTGAAACCAAGGTACAACTTTCTGAATAGAGAGATAAAGAGGAAGACTAGGGGCAGTAGAGTAGAAAGTGCACACCAAGCTGCTAATTCATAGCAGGTCTACGCAACAATTAAGAAAATCACACAATCAGCATAAAAGAGAATGAAATCAGTTAAGAGTAAAACAGGAAGAACTCTAACAGAAAAATCAGAAGTAAAGAAGAGATGGAAAGAAAACTACGACGAACTATATAATGAACACAACCCCCAAAACGACACAGTAGCAATCAGTCTACCCAACAGCTCTTCAGATGACCCAGAGCCAAACATACTGAAGGAGTGCAATAAAATAAAAAACTTAGTGAGGATAAGGCACCAGGATTTGATACAGTCACTTCCGAAGAAATCAAAGCAGTTGGAGAAACAGGAACAGACAACTTTCACTATCTCTGCAACAAAATATGAGAGTCTGAGAAATTCCAGGAGGAATGGGGAAGAGCAATAATAACCCCAATCTTTGAAGAAGAAAGATAAACTAGACTGTGGGAACTACAGAGGTATCAGTCTGGTGTCCCATTCAGGAAAAGTACTGACAACAATACTACAAAGGAGAATTCTCAAAAGAACAGAAAAAATCCTCTCTGAATCCAAGGCAGGATTCAGACCAGGTAGGGCTACGACAGACCAAATATTCACGCTAAGACAATTAGCTCAGAAATACCTGAAAAAGAACAGAAGCCTGTACTGCTGCTATATCGACTTTCAAAAGGCTTTTGTCTCGGTATGGCAGAAGGGCCTGTGGAAGGCGATGGGATGTTTTGGCTATCCTAGCAAGCTGATACGACTGATACAAGCACTGTATGAACAATCCCAGAGTGCGGTCAGAGTAAATGGAGAGCTGACAGAGTGGTTCAAGACAACCGTTGGAGTCAGGCAGGGGTGTGCCATCTCCCCATAACTTTGCAATACACTCCTCGAGCTAGTTATGACCATGGCAATGGTCCAAATAGTCAAAATAGTCCAAATAGGAGGAAAAATTCAAGGAACCTGCATAAACAACTTACGTTTTGCAGATGACGTCGTCTTGATCATAGGCGCCGGAAGTGGGGGGGGGGCACTTCCCCCCCCCCAAAAAAAAAAAAAAAACGCCCCCCCCCCCCCCCCCCACTCTAAATAAAAAAAAGCAGTAAAGGAGTAAAGATGGCCCCTGAATGCTCATCTGACCGTATTTAAATACCTAAAACCCCTAAGCTTCCAGGGGCTCTGCCCCCTGGACCCCACCAAGAGCCCTAAGGCGGGCCCCTGGACGCTCATCTGACCGTAGTTAAATATCTAAAACCTCTGAGCTTCAGGGATGTCTGCCCCCTGGACCACATCAATGGCCTTAAAGAGGGCCCCTGGATGCTCATCTAAGCGTATAAATAAATACCTACAACCCCTGAGCTTCCGGGGGCTCTGCCCCTTGAACTCCCCGCCAATTTGTGACCTGCCAGTGTCAGAAATAAGGTATCTAACTATGCTTATCTGACCGTAATTTAATGCCTAAAACCCCTGAGCTTCCGGGGGCTCAGCCCCTGGACCCCACGCCAATTACGCTCTACCTGATCGTTAATACTCCACTTGGAAAACGTTCCGCGGGGCCTGCATGTAACGTGTAAGAGTGGTGGTGATGCAGATTATTCTTCTGCCCCCCCCCCCCTTCCAAACGTTTTTGCTCATTACGCCACTGCATCTGGAAGGTGAGCCCCCTGGAATGTTTGCCCCCCCCCCCTCCCAATCCCAAAATGCTTCCGGCACGCCTGGTCTTGATAGCCGAGACTCCAGAGGAACTGCAGACATTTGTTAATAAAGTCTACAAGGCAAGCTGTGACATTGGTCTCAAGGTGAACTTAGCAAAGACAGAAGTGCAAGTTATTAGCAAAAGCAAGTGCAACCTCAACATTGACATATAGCCAACGACAGGCTAAAACAGGTGGAAGATTTTGTGTACCTGGGGGGGGGGGGGGGGATAGCAGAAAACGGCTCACTGGTTCAAGCGACATTAAGAATCGTATCAGGAAAGCAGGGGCAGCTTTCCAAAGGCTAAATAACATATGGACATCAAAAAGCATTAGCAGCCATACGAAAATGCAACTGTATCAATCACTCATCCTCTCAATACTGCTTTATGGGGCAGAATCCTGGACAGTTAGAAAATAAGACAGCAACAGGCTTCAAGTGTTTGAAATGGTATGCCTTCGTCGCATAATGGGGGTGCCAAGACTAGACAAGATCCGAAACACACACATCAAAGAATCCCTCAACCTCGATCAAGATGTTATGGACAAAGTCTATTCTAAAAGACTCAACTATTTTGGCCACGTCCTAAGAATGAAACCCACAAAATACCCCCAAATTTCTGTTGAAGGAAATGTCACAGGAAATCGACCCAGAAGCCGTCCACCCCAAAGATGGCTTGACTGCATCTCAGAGGACTGCAAAGCAAGATCCATACCAAAGCTGACAGATGCATCAAGACTGGCTGCAGACAGAAAGACTTGGCATTCCATTACTATACAGAGGAAATCGCAAACTTCCTATTATCCGTTCCAAAGTCGTGTATACGTGGTTAAAGGAAATCTCATCCCAAAGAACAAGAGTAGGCCTACGTATTCTGAAAAATGAGATGTATTCCTGCCTTTTGATGTACTGAAGATATTCTTGGCATGATCTGATGCCTTTTAGCGTAACATGGGCGCAGACATTTTCTTGAAAATGTGACGTACCAGTTAAAGTTGTACATGTATCATGAACCAAGCTTTAGTTGGAAAGACTTTTTCAATCAATAACAAAACCTTTACTTTTCAATGAGGAAAAATCATCGCTGAGAAAATCGAAATTATATTTGGTGAAAAATGTATAACAGGGGGGCAATTGTAACTAATTCATTAAAAAATATTATAATATAGCATGCAATTGACAAATCTATTTCATCTATGAGAAACCTTCACCCCAGAAGAGCACCACATTATTTATGCATTTTGCGTTCTGGCAATTGTAGTACAAAGGATAATAGCAGGTGAATGAAGTGCTTCATCACCAGACACACCTGGGAAGGAAGCATTCATAGATTTGAATAATTTTACTTCATAAGCGACTTCGCATAGTACGTTATCAAGAAAATGGCGATGCCCATGAAACTGTACATCATAATGCTCACCACTTCGGTGAGGAATCTTGTAGATTAATGGGCAAGAATATAATAAATCTCTCAGAATAAGTAAAGTTATTTCTTGGGGCGAGGTTTCCTTTTAAGTACTGAAAGGCTTTTTTGAGGAATGAGATGGTTTATTTAGAACCATTCTTTTCATAATTATTTCATATATTTAAATTCTACAGAGAGTGTAGCAAACCACCCCGTGAGGTTTAGAGATGAGAACGGAGTGATCAATAGAAATTATGGAGTCATTGAGATATATCATGATGGAATATGGGGTCCAATTTGCACCTATGAGCATTACGTTTACGAGGTAAGTTTATTGCTTTGGTCAAGGAAATGAGGCTCCTTTTTTGTAATTAAGAATGTAAACTATGAAAACTATGTAAACTATGTTCAATACAATACAATAATTCTCCAACGAGTTTTGAATTTCCCGAGTGCAGTTACATTCGAGCTTGATATGTTGTTTCATAAGAGAAATTTAAATTTGGAGGGAAATGTATTACTGTTATGAAAAGACAAAAGTAGCCATAACTTTCTTATTTGAATGTTTATAACGTTCACCTTGTACAACATTTTAGTGCAAATAATGTGAATAATTCGATAATTCGGTATTTTTCAATCATGAGAGTTCCATAAAAGATTGGTGATATGCAAAGAAATGTCATTTTAAAGTTGCAAATGTCCATATAATATTTCTGATTCATTCATTGTATTTTATGATAAAGCATATCATTTTGTTTCTAACTTTACATTAGTTACTTTGTCGCCAGCTCGGTCATACGGATTTAACGATGAGCGGTAGATTAGACAACTTCGATGGGAAATACACGTCAAACGGTCCAATCTGGTTCTACTTGTCAAATTGTCTCGTTTCCTCATATGGTTATGACCACAACAAGATATATGAATGCTTACATGATCCATGGGGTAAACCTGACCAATGTTCAAGGCATTACATTGCTGCAGCCACATGCGTCAATATGGATCAGACGGATGACTATTATCCAGGTAAGTAGGAATCGTTGATTTGCCCTCTTGACCAGAGAGATAATCACAATAACGTTGAGAAGCCGATCAGACATTATTATGAGGATACCTGTAAAATGCCGATGTATTGCTGTATATACATGTACTCCCACGTGTACATGGGTTGTTAATTTCTGTTACGTTCTTATAACTCCGCTAATCAAGCAAGATTATAAGGGGTTTTAGTCCATACCACTGTTATTTAATTCATTGTGCTTCAGTTAGCAATATATTTTTCTACGCTGTCACTCGTTCATGCGGCGTCGAAGACCGCTGCAATTATGCAGTCCTACGTCAAATGATATCGCGTGTCTAATGCCTCAGTCACACCTTTAATTGCGTATTGGGCTTGCGTATTGCTGCGTATTGCCCGAACGCAGACATAGGCAGTCATACCCAATAAAGCGCAACGAAACGTGCTCACTGCGTACTCAATACGCAGACTAGCGCAAAGGCCTGCGTTTGCCACTCGCTAGTTTTAAAATTTTCTAAACTATCGCAAGCAAACGCAAGGTCAAATCACCTACGAGCGGATACGAGTGGCAACCAGTGAATGCGAGCAACATCGAGTGGCTTAGCGCAAGTATACGCAACCATACGCACCTCTTTTTTTTGGAGCGCGTGTCACTGCCTATAGCTGCGTTCCCCGCACGATTTACCTCGCCAGAGCTCGTTTTCGTTCGCATTATTGCGCGTATTGTTGCGCTGTTGCTCGCCTACCACTCGCATCAGCAAGAACTGTTGCAATTGCCGCTCGCTACGCTGCGAGTCTAGCTCGTACGCCGTTCGCTTTAGCTCTCTCTCTCTCACTGCGATTAGTTGCCTAGCACCAACCATCGTCGCTGCGCTTCATAACGTTATTAAATAAACATCATTCGCCTCTGCTTCTTCCTGCTGAACCAAAAGCTTAAGCTTTTGCAAGGCAGAGCGCTGCTGCTAGGCAATTTTTTTTCATAAGTTTGATTTTTCTTGTAGATGTAGACTCGTCAGAAGCCCGCAAAATGACTTTTATTTATACGCCGTCGCAGCCCAAGCGAGCTGGTACGCTGTAGAGCGAGCTGGCACGCAGCAGAACGAACAACAGACGAGCTAAATCGAGCGAACACCCAGTGAGACGCAACGAGACGTACTGGTGCGAGCGGCTAGCGAGCAGCACACGAGCAAAGAACCAGTTACATACGCAACGTGGCGAGCAAACTGCGTATTGAATCGTACTGCTATGAGCAACAGCGAGCTATAGCGTGGTCATAGGCAACCGTAGGCAGTCTTAGTACGAGCGGCATACGAGCTACCTACGAGCTAGATACGCAATAGTGTGACTGCTACCTTCAAATTTGCCGCGTATTGCTGGGAACGGCTGCGTATTGATATACCCCGTACAGCGCAGCCATACGCAGCATCATACGCAAAGGTGTGACTGAGGCATAACGGGCATATATACGTACGTTTACGAGACGTCATTAGTTGCTGACGCGTCGTGTCTAACGGGCATAATGCATAATTATGTTTACGAGACGTCATTAATTGCTGACGCGTCGTGTCTAACGGGAATAATTATACATACGTTTACGAGACGTCATTTACTGACGCATCGTTTCTAACGGGCATAATGCATACGCTTACGAGACGTCATTTGCTGACGCGTCAGTGACTGGTGTGGTCTTTGACGAGCCAATTGAGCGAGATTTTTGTTTGTTAATGAATGCAAGGTGAGCAGTGCAAAAATTGCGTTCAATTTACTGGCGCATGCTCTGATTACAGTCACAGGCATAATACGAGGTTACAACCATTGAAATGGCAGATTGGGTACACAGGCTACACAGCAGACGATCGAACCTCTGTGGCTATAAGTCAAATACACAGATTTGTAACGCTGTACACGGAAGATCACAAGGTCATGTTTCAAACAAATTGTCCTATGAAATAATAATTGATCCATACCCCAAGGGAGGAAATGTTTTGATACATAAAGAAATTACAAGCTAAACTCTGATGAAGTGTTTTTGCTTTGCTGTTTCAGATGAAGATGAAGATGTAAGTTGGCAACCCGGTCTCAGCGGATGGGAGGTTTTTCTAGTCACCATTGCTGTCGTAATACCAATGTGTCTTATCATCGGTTGCTGCTATCGAAGTCGACGTTCTCAAACAATCATAGCCTCGGGGGCTCCTGCTGCTACTTACACGGCAGTAGCTACCAATGCTACGCATATTGATGCGGTATCCTCAGAATCTACAACCCCTGCTCCACCCTACGTTCCTCCATCCCCGACTCCTGCCGAGTCTCCTCCAACGTATGATTCTGTTACTGCACCAATGACCCAGGCTGATAATACCGATACCTCTTTGACAAATAATGCAGAGAATTAATAGTAATTGGAGTGTGAGCCCTTTTCACAAACATAGCCTGTGTTTTGGTGCAATATTTCCACCAAAAGGCTGAAAGAAGAAGAAAAGTCATTGAACCTATTCATAATCCTTATTCTTGTATCAGTTACTTCACATTCACATCTAATTTATATTTAGAAGCTCCTTTTCTCCGAGAACACCAAATGTCTGACTCCTCACCCACATCAATCATCCAACGTGTATCTACAGAAGACCCGGAATGCAACAGTGTTGGGAGCGTGTATCTATAGAAGACCCGGAATGTAACAGTGTTGGGAGCGTGTATCTACAGAAGACCCGGAATGTAACAGTGTTTTGAGCGTGTATCTTCAGAAGACCCGGAATGTAACAGTGTTGGGAGCGTGTATCTATAGAAGACCCGGAATGTAACAGCGTTTTGAGCGTGTATCTATAGAAGACCCGGAATGCAACAGTGTTGGGAGCGTGTATCTCAGGTGGTGGAGAAAATAGAGTGATAACTTCTGACAATGAAATAGCTAACGAATTTAACAACTTTTTTGTAAACATAGGTCCAAAGCTGGCAAAGGAAATACCACCAGTGAATTCTGACTTTACAGAATATTTAGGATATAGAACAGAAAAATCACTATTTTTAAAACCAATAACAGAGAATGAATTGAAATGCCACTTACAGACTTTAGATACAAAAAAAGCATGTGGCTATGATAATTTGCCGGCAAGATTGTTGAGGGATGCTGCCCTATACATTTCAAGCTCATTAACATATATTTTCAATCTTTCCATAGAAAGAGGTAAATTTCCAGACGCACTGAAAGTAGCAAAAGTGACACCTATTTATAAAAAGGGGCGAAAAGATCTAGCTGGTAATTACAGACCTATTTCAGTTTTACCTATACTGGGTAAAATCTTTGAGAAAATAATAAATAATCGTGTAATTGACTATTTGGAAGCAAATAATATCTTGTTTCAACACCAGTACGGTTTCCGTAAGAAACATAGCACTAAGTTATCTTTGATTAATCTTACAAATACACTATTGAAATACATTGATGAAGGTAGAACAACAGTTGGCATCTGTATTGACTTTCAAAAGGCATTTGATACTATAAACCACAGCATTCTCCTCAAAAAAATGTCACACTATGGAATACGTGGGTTAGCCTTGCAATGGTTTGAAGATTATTTGTGTAAACGATCACAGTTTATACAATATAAAGACAAAATGTCTTTGAAATTGAATATAACATGTGGTGTCCCTCAAGGCTCCGTTCTTGGACCAACATTATTTTTACTATATATAAATGACTTACCTAACTCCACAAACTTTTTCAATTTCAGATTATTTGCTGATGACTCAAATCTTTTTCATACTTTTAATCCTAGACAAAAAGAAATTGATTTAGAAATTGTAAGTGAAAATTTAATGAAGGTGCAGGAATGGTGTAATGCAAACGAAGTCACAATTAACTTACAGAAAACAAACTATATGATTATGAAATCCAAAGCTAGATCAATAGACAAAAAGGGATCTGTGAGAATATCAAGATCAAATATTAAAGAGGTATCTGTTGCATCATTTGTAGGAATTGAAATTGATTGTCACCTTTCATGGAAAGAACACATTCAGACGATAAACAAATGCATAAGAAAGAAAGTAGGTATTCTGTTTAAACTGAGACATTTTGTTCCCAAGAATATACTTGTGTTATTATATAAGGCTTTTATACAGCCTCACCTCTCTTATGGAGTAGAAGTATGGGGGAGCACTTACAAAAGTAATCTAAATTGTATATATTTAAGTCAAAAAATTGGCAATGAGAGCAATTACATTCAGTCCACTTAGAACAGACTCCAAAGCTCTTTTCCAAAGTCTAAACATTATAAATATTTTTCAACTTCATGAACTTCTTGTATCAACATTTATGTACGATTTGGTAAAAGGTTTTTTACCACACTCTTTAGTGGATTATTGTCAGATGATACAGCATAGATATTATGCAACTAGGAGAAAAGAAAGTGGCTTACTTTATCAACCAAAATGTAAGACAACGCAAGGGCAATTTTGTATTTCGTTTGTAGGAACAAAGCTGTGGAATGATCTGCCAGATGAAATTAGATTAAAAACATCAAGGTTATCGTTTCGGAGACATCTTTCCACCTACCTTCTATGTAAATGACATGGGCTCAATCCCACCCCCTTCGTTTTTTCCTTTTATATTACTTGTCTTCCTTTTATATATGTATACACTTATAGCGACCTTAAGCTTTTACAGGATTTGTGCATGTACGTACATGTGTATGATTATTTTTATTAATACATCCTTTTCATTTTTATGAACACATTGATGATTTTATTTCTTCAAAGATTTGTTTTCTTTCATTATAATGCTTTACGCTTAAGCTTTTAATTTTAATTTTTTCATTTTAGTAAAGAAAAAAAGTTACATGATATTGTATTATTTTGCTGTATATATGTAAATACAAAACAAACAAGTTTTACATTCATATGTAAAAACAAATTAACAGAAAAAAAACTTGCCAACGAATGGAACTAGGCTCGACTAGCACTTGTGCTAACTTCTAGTTCCCATTAACAGCTTCACCTAAACATAGTAATATACATATTTAAGTATATATCTTTTGTACATTTAATAGTATGCAGATGTATGTCTAAAAAATATCGTTTTAAAACCATTACTGTTCAATCGACATTACTCTTATGTTATGTATACATGTATCAGTATTATTTTTTTGCATTGTATGATTGTTCATATGTACTGTCATTATTGTGATGTGTTGTTGTTAATAAATTCAAATTCAAATTCAAAAAAAAGAAAAAAAGACCCGGAATGCAACAGTGTTGGGAGCGTGTATCTACAGAAGACCCGGAATGCAACAGTGTTGGGAGCGTGTATCTACAGAAGACCCGGAATGTAACAGCGTTTGAGGGGGGATCTATATGTAGCATGGTGGAATACACTGGGATTAAAGAGGAGTGTGAACATGCTGAGTTGTGCTTGAACTTGAAAGTAGCCGAGTTAAAAGGATTATGAGTCCTAGGGGATATTTGATTGATAAATAAATGGCTTTGAGATAGACTATGTAGGTGAAGGGACAAGGGAAAAAGAGTAGAGCAATAGGTCGAGTGGGGTTAAGAACGATAAAAATAGCTTGGACAACAGATTTGTTTTTGATAGAATTTAGTTAGGTGTTTGTGAAAATGGTGAATGATAACAGAGTCGTTGTATTAGTAGTTAATTGATACTCTAGAGCCTGAGCTGTCACTGGTATCTCGAGAATATTCCAACGAGTGAATCCAGCATATACCCACGCTAAAAAGTATAAGGACTTCCCCTTCATTTGACCAATCAGGAATAAAAACAGGTAAAAAGCTTGTTAGAGTTTTGGAATAGAAAGTTTGGACCAATGAAATAAGTTTTTGCCCTGTCCATTAAGATGTCGACAGTGGTGGGAGATCAGGTGACCAAAAAGTATTATGGGATGGAAAAACAAAGGAAATTAATAAGGAATTTGTTGGACTCGAGGTGCGAGCTAGATGGCTGAACGGTGTGTTAATAGAGTATAAAAAGACCCAATCCTCCCTTCCCTTCACACTTGCATCCCTGGACCCCAAGCATTTGCCACCCCTCTCCTTCCACCCTAAGTTTAATTCAGCCACCACGGACATTTGGAGATCCCCGACTTGTACTAATTAAAGCTTCGTCCACGGAACATTTTGAAAGTTGCTGAACTTCATCTTCTTGTCACTGTTTGCTGGCAATGATAGAAAGGGACTGAAACGACAAATAGTAACACTGCACCTCGCCATTGTCCAGTAAAGAGAAAACATCCAACCCATTATAGAAAGAGACAAAGGAGACCGCTGATTTGTGCTTGTATTTGAGAAAGTCAACGATTTCGACGTCACAAGGACCGGAGACGAGCACACACCTTTAAGACCCTCCGACGCCCCCAGGACATCGAGAGGAATTTCAAGTCTGCTACGCCCCGACACGAGTGCGACGAGTCGAGAGACCGGAACAAGAAAGAGCTAAGTCAACCCGTCCCCCAATTAAAAAGGCCTATAAACTCTTAAAGACAAGTTATCGATCGATCAAAGACTCTAAAAGTCCCAGTAATTTAAATAATCCTTTTCCTTTCCCCTTCCCCCTCCCACTAATACTTTAAGTGAGTGATTGTTGATGTGGATGCGTAAACGAGCTCAATTAATTAAGTAATTAGGTAAGGGATAAACACTTAAGAAACACGACACAAAAAATTGTAACCTTTTCTCGAATAAACGACCAAGTGAAATTGTAATTGAAACTGCTTAAATGTGTATTAATTTATGTGGTGGTCTCGTTGGTTTTAACTAACACCCCCACCTCGGCCGCGGTGAGATGGTGCTCTCCGACTGGAGTTAACTGACCTAAACAAAAACAATCTCCCGAAACCATAGGACCACCGCTGCCGAGGGGTCGGGGGGCGTTAGACGGAACTCTCCGACCTTCTTTCGCGTTATCAGCACGAAAATGTTATTTAAATGATATATTTAATTTTGTTAAATGGTGGCGGGATAATAATTGTTGTTTTGTTTAATGGTATGTTGGTGTGGTTAACTTGATTTGGTTAGATGGTTTAAATTTGTTTTAATATGAAAATTATGACGGCCCGTAGAGAATCAAGAAGACGAAGTTAGATTTGAATTGTTGTTAAATTATTGTTGAAGTCATGAGTTTTTGTAAAGATTTGTTAGAGTTTTTGGCCGAACATTGGTATTTGGTTTGTTTATTAGTCATATTGACGGTTGGATTTTTGATTAGTTTGTTGGTCCTAATGTGGACTTACCCTTGATTAGTTCGATGGAATAGTAGTATGGTTTAATTGGGAATAATAGATTTTTTTTCTTTTTCTCTCTCTTCTATTTTTGGCCTTTTGTTTTTGTTTGAGTAGTAAAATGGCGCACCCAGCAAATTGCGTGGTTTTATTAACGGGATTGCCCCCTGTGACTACTGAGGGGGAGGTAATCGATTTCCTCGCTGATGAGTGTGATATGTCAGCATGCACACTCACCATGGGCACTCAGCATGTAGATTCCGTCACAGGGGGACCGACGGGAAACGCGTATTGCGCGTTCGAAATCGAGGATGACGCCACCGATGCCTTAGGGGCTACGGGTAAGCGATTAAATGGGGTATGCATCCAAGTGAATGAGGTACCTAGAAAATATTTGGAATTGAACTTACTAAAAGAGGAGGCCAAAATAGCAGGGGCGGATCTAGCTTTTTGCTAAGGGGGGGGTTTGACCAAAATAATGACGATGCGGAGCATCGTCCACGAGCCGCGAAGCGGCGAGCCGATTTTTTCGGGGGTGTTTATTTGAACCCCGTAAGTGATGTTTTCCTGGCATCTATTAACACAATGGAGACCATAAAAAGCAGTGCATGATAACGTCTTTTTAAATCAAGTAACACTTTAATACACAGTTATATCCAGAGTTATCATGTGTTTGGTTAAGTTACCAGATGAGTTTAATATCTTCTCACAATATTTGCACTTGAAAGGGTTTCTCTCCAGCGTGCGTTCTTTTTTCTTTTTTTTTCCTTTTTTTTTTTTTTTTTTTTTTTTTTTGGGCCGCCCAAGGGGGGGGGGGGTTTAAACCCCCTAAACCACCCCCCCCCGTAGATCCGCGCCTGAATAGTACCTTTAAGTAAACAACCGGTAGTTTACCAAAATGCTATCCGGTTGTCCCTGTTTAGCGGGGATGTAAGCCCCAAAGGGGGGGAAGTCCCCTTCGAGGTATGGAGTAATGAAGTAAAATGTTTACAAAATGAGGAGGGGTGTAACCCCGATACCCTTTCCCGTCTCATTCGCCGCTCTCTCCGGGGAGAGGCGGCACATTATTAGTCCTACATAATTATGGATATAGAGGCCTCCGTAGGCCAACTGGTGGAAAAGTTAACCGGATTCTATGGTACAGTGGAGTCGGGGGCTGTACTCCTCCAGCAGCTGTATTCCACTAAGCAGTGGTCGGGGGAGTCGATCACTGCTTATAGTGCTCGCTTACAGTTGCTGGTGGACCGGGCGGAATGCAGGGGGGGGGGGCATAACCCAGGCTTCGAAAGATGAGACCTTAAGAGTGGTCTTTTGGAAGGGCCTGGCTAGTGGCGGTCTCAAACAAGCCATCCGTCACAGATACGAGACCGTCCACTCTTTTGACGAACTCGTTAAAATCTCCCGAGTGGCGGAGCAAGAGAGCCAGGACTTCCAAAAGTTCCATCCTACCCCCATTCCAGCCCGAAACCCCCGCCCCCAAGTTGGCGTACACGCCCAGACCTCCCAAATTGATTGGGAACGGGAAATAGCTGACCTTACGAAGAAAATATCCGTACTAGAAAACAATCAGAGACCCCCTCCCTCCATGCGGGATTCCGCATGCTACACGCGTGGGCAAGTGGGGCACTTTGCAAGAAGGTGCCCCCGGAACCGTCCACCGCCCCGACCCCAAGTTCCCCCACCCCAGTACCCTCCCCCCCCCCCAGTTAGGACCGTATAGAGCCCACCCTCGTCCCTTAATGAACCAGCCAAACGGGCAATGGTCTCTGCCGAGGGGCGGACAGTAGATCCTAGAAATAGCCGACATGAAGTAATTAATCGGATTTCCCCTTCCCCTAAAGTCTTGGATAGGATGGTTGGAGAACCCAACGAGGCAGTCGCGATCATAGACGGGCATAAATGCAAATGTTTAGTGGATACGGGAGCGCAAATTACAACAATTAGTAAGGCTTGTTATGATAAATTTCTTTCCCAGCTCCCCCTTCATAGTATTGGTGAGCTCCTTAGGGTTGAATGCGCTAATGGGCAAGAAATTCCCTACCTTGGTTATGTAGAAGTTGCAATTTCCCTTCCAGGTTCCCTCCCTACCGAATTTAAGTTGTATGCCCCCGTTTTAATAGTGCCCGACACCCCCTATAATAAGCGAGTACCATGTTGTGTGGGTACCAATGTAATCCAGTTGTGTGTTAAACAAGGCAGAGAAGAATTTGGTCAGAATTTCGCAGATAGTAACGAAATAGCTCCGGTATGGCATTTGGCGTACACAAGAATAGTATGCAGACCCCAGTCACACCGGACAGGAATGGTAAGGTAGGTCCCGCTATAATTACGTCCAAACGGGCAATCAAAGTACCCGCAAACGCAGCAATAGTAGTTGACTGTCATGTACCCGTCCCTAAGGCAAGGGACAAGACAGTATGAAGTAATGGTAGAACCCCAACATACCCTCCAGCCAGGTGTGATTGTTAATCCAGGTACCTTAGTTGTTGATTAGGAAATGCAAGATGCATGTCGTGTTCCAGTATTGATAGAAAATCGCACTGACGGTGATGTCTGGTTATATCGAAGGCAGAAGTTGGGAATTGTATATTTATGCCGGGTACAAGGACCTGTGCAAACGAACCAAATGAACTGCCCCGATAGTGATAATTCAAAAGGCAAGGCTGATCACCATGAAATTTCAGATATGAATTTGGATTTTTCCGAATCTCCCGCATCCCCAGTAGAGATAGCAAGAGCAAGAAAAGTGTTAGGAAATTATTCCCATGCGTTCAGCAACTCAGAGCATGATTTAGGCCATAGTGGTATTGTTAAACATAGGATTCCCCTTAATGAAGAACGACCCTTTAGGGAGAGATACCGAAGGATACCCCCGTCCATGTATAACGAAGTAAGAGAGCATATTCGATCCATGCAGGAATCTGGTGTGATAAGAGAATCATTTTCCCCATACTCCAGTCCCGTAGTTTTAGTTAGAAAGAAAGATGGCTCCCTTCGATTTTGTATCGATTTTAGGAAGTTAAATGAAAGGACAATTAAAGATAGTTATGCCCTTCCATGAATTGATGAAACTCTACAGATGATGCATGGGGCCAAATGGTTTAGTTCCCTAGACTTGAAAGCTGGGTATTGGCAATTAGAAGTAGATGAGGTCGACCGACATAAGACTGCGTTTGTTTTGCCGCCCCCATTGGGATTTTGGGAGTGCAATCGTATGCCTTTTGGACTGTGCAATGCCCCCGGTACATTTCAAAGAGCCATGGAAAAATGCCTGGGAGACTTGAATCATAGTCATACATGTTGTGTTGTCTATTTAGACGATATCATTGTGTACGGCAGGACAGTTGAGGAACACCTTGCCAGATTAGAGTTAGTAGTTAGTCGGTTAGCCCAACATGGATTCAAACTTAAAGCCTCTAAGTGTAAATTGCTCCAGACGCAAGTGAAGTATTTAGGACATGTACTCTCGGAAGACGGGATTCAGACCGACCCCGGTAAGATTGATAGCGTGAGGGATTGGCCCGTGCCTCAGAATATGAGAGAATTAAGGACTTTCTTAGGATTTGCAAGTTATTATCGTAAGTTCCTCCCGAATTTTGCCCAGATTGCTAGCCCCCTCTATGAGTTGATTGGCGGTCCTCGCCAGCGTAAAGGTAAACACAGAACTCAGACCCCCGCGAGTAGTGCACCCCCCTGGGTATGGACAAGAAAGCGTAATCGGGCCTTTAACGAACTAAAGGAGAAATTGATCAGTGCCCCAGTATTACAGTATGTTGATTTTTCTAAGCCTTTTATCTTACATACGGATGCTAGTACGCGAGGATTAGGAGCAGCCCTGTACCAGGTCGATGATGAGGGCAAGGAACGTGTTGTCGCCTATGCAAGTAGATCAGTGACCCCAAGTGAGAAAAATTGCCCCGCTCACAAATTAGAATTTTTAGCATTGAAGTGGGCAGTAACTGATAAGTTTCATGATTTTTTGTACGGAAACAAAGTTCATGTCCGGACCGATAATAACCCCCTTACGTATGTGCTCACCACCGCAAAGCTTGATGCCACAGGGCACCGTTGGCTGGCAGCCTTGGCTAATTATGATATATAACATTGACTTATCGCTCTGGTAAGATGAACATTGATGCTGACGCTCTCTCTAGGCGGCCTCCCAGTGAGACTCACCCCCTGAGGATAATGAATGCCCAGTCGATGCTGAAGTGTTTCAGGCTGTAGTAGGGTATGCTTTAACTGTTGATATTGATAAGAACCCCTATAGCGAGAAGGTTAATGGTGGTGTAGGTGACCCAGTAAATGGTGATGAGGCTACACCCCTTGAGGTTCCCCATGTTAAGATTCCTGGTACCCCACCGAATTGGGCAGAAGAACAGAGAAAAGACCCAGCCATCAGTAGAGTAATGTCTTGTGTAGAGAAAGGTTGTTGTCCCCCTGTAAGATCACGAAAGGGAGAATCGGTAGAAGCCCAGTTGCTATTCAGGGAGTGGGATAAACTTGTGGTCCGAGATGGAATTTTGTATAGACGACGGATCGATAAAGGGACCCTGGCCCTACAATTGGTTCTCCCCAGACGATATAAATTGCTGGTGCTTGAGAATTTGCATGATGATACCGGACATTTGGGGATAGAAAGGACCCTAGATCTACTTAGGGAGAGGTTTTTCTGGCCATTCATGAGTAGGGATGTAAAACATTATGTAGGTACTTGTGGTAGATGTGTACGTCGGAAAGGTGTTGCAAGTTCCCGTAATACTGCCCCCTTGGTTACTGTAAAGACTAGTAGACCCCTAGAACTAGTATGCATGGACTACTTGTGACTAGAGGAGTCAAAGGGAGGATATAATAGCAATTATAGCATATCGGTGATTACAGATCATTTCACCCGATATTCAGTGGCTATCCCGACCCGGAATCAGACGGCCACGACCACCGCTAGAATATTATTTGATAATTTCTTAGTACATTACGGGTTCCCAGAAAGGTTACGTTCAGACCAGGGCAGAAATTTTGAATCTGAAGTTATTAAACAGTTGTGTAAATTAACGGGGATTGAACGATCTCGAACAACCCCTTATCACCCACAAGGGAATGGTATGTGTGAAAGAATGAACCGTACTCTTTTAGGAATGCTAGGGACCCTGCCCAATGAAAAGGTCTGAGTGGAAATTGTATGTAGCTCCACTGGTGCATGCCTACAATTGCACCAAGCATGATGTCACAGGATTTTCCCCTTTTTATTTAATGTACGGTAGACACCCTAGGCTCCACATAGATTTGTATTTGGGTCTCCCAACAAGGGAAAGCACAGGCCGGTGTGATCGCGCCGTTTGTCCTACCAGTTTCGTTTGTCCGTCGGACATAATATGCGGGTTTTCTGCTCGCACGGATCGTCCGTGACTCGCACGGATCGTCCGAGGGACGATCCGTGCGGTTTGCTTTCCGCACATTTTGTCCCCCCATTGTTTTACGTGTATATTTGATAAAAGGAAGCAACTCGGCAAATCAATGTATTTAGACTCATTGTAAATCATGTGGTTGACATTTTTTCTAGAAATTACATAATAATAACTCTACAATTTTTTTAAAGCAAATGGGCCAGTCCTTTTGAAAGTAGAAGAGAATATTTTCTTTAAAACCTTTATTTTATGAAGGCATACTCGTGATATCGGCCCCACAACTGTTGTAATCGATTATAGTTTTGTACGTGGCTTCGTACATCAACCAACTCACTACTAGTATATACTCGTGATACAGGCCCCGCTCCAAGTATTTGGGGGCGTTTCGAGGTTTAATGAAGGAGTTAAATGGGAAATAAAAGTGATTAAAAATGGGGTTGAAAGTGAGTGGGGGAGGCTAGAGTATTTAAGATAAGGTAGAGCGTAGCACAAATTGGCGGATGCTCAGGGGGTAGGGGCATTTAATTACGGTCAGATGAGCATATTTCAATACCTTATTCGTGACACTGGCAGGTCACTAATTGGCGTATGGTCCAAGGGGCGGAGTCCCCGGAAGCGCAGGGGTTTTAGGCATTAAAATTAAGGTCAGATTAGCATCCAGGGGCCAGCCTTAAAATTTAAAGTGTGTGTGTGGGGGGGGGGGGGGGCTTGAGCCCCCAAGCCCGCCGTAGTAGGCCTCTAAATAGTAAATAAACACATTTCTTGCCTGACTGTAAATTTTGATATTTGTCATTTTACCACAAACGCATAAAAAGTATAATTTATTAAAAAGTGTGGAAAAATCCCAGAAAATTAGGCCGTTTCAGCAGCATCTGTAAATCACTGGTATCAAATTAGAACAAAAAATTCACTTTTAAAGTGGTGTCGAGGTGTTGAGGGGCTCTTTCTTTATTCTTGTTCGGTAATAAATAAGGTTAGTTTATGTGGGTGTCACTCAGGCGCGGACATACGGGGGGCGACGGACCCCCCCCCCCCTCTTTGAAAAAAAAAAGGGAAAGGAAAGAAAAAGAAAGGAAATGAAAAACGAAAGAAAGAAGGGCTAAAAACACGAGTTAGAAGTGGACCAATCAAGGCGCTCACTTATCCGTATCAGGGGAAAAATACACGGGGGCTCGGGGTGAATCAGCCCCCGAAATGCCAAAAAGAGCCCCCGAAAGTCATAAAAGTAGCCCCCGAAATGTTTAAAGTATTTTTTTCCCTGATCCGTATATAGGACAAGGCCCTGGGGCAGCTAGCCATACTCCGATATTTGGGTCGTTTTCCGATCAGAACTAGCCCTAACTATCATTCCAGGATTTTGTTTCAGAACCTGAGACAAAGTCACCCAATCCCTTTAAGTTTCAACAAGTAGACTTCATTGACCTGTACATAGGCTTAGGAACCGGGGGGTGCTTGGGGGGCACAGCCCCCCCCCCAAAAAAAAATATATATATATATTGGGGGGCTCAGATATCATTGAGCCCCCCCCCCCCCCCCCAATATTTCGGCCGGGCTCGGTTATCATGAGCCCTCCCCAATATTTTGTTCGTGCTGATGAGTTGAGGGAAGTGTATGTCGGAGATATTGACTTTGTAGCATTAACTCGGCAGCTAACAAATCTCCAAGACGTGTATGACGATGAGAGGAAACCTATCCAATACATTAAAACAATCTGTGAGATTTTCAACAACAGTCCAATCTATAAGAGATCATTCTCAGAGGTACACATTCTTCTTCTCATTTACCTTACCATCCCGGTTACAACGGCAACTTGCGAGAGAACATTCTCCGTCTTGAAAGGGATCAAAACTTATCTGATAAGTACAATGACCCAAAGAAAGCTCAACCAAAGCTTAATAGTCAAATTTTCAAATTTCGAGACCAAAAAAAAAAAAAAAAAAGTGTCCTCTTACCCCCCCCCCCCCCCCCACGTTCATGGGGTATTATTTTTTCCAAAGGTGTTAAATGTGTGTTATTTTAACACCTAGTACTTTGTCTTACTTAATACAAATAAACTGAATATCTTACAATTCAACGATTTCTTCAAGTAGGCCTACTTTTATTAATTTCTTCAACTGCTTAAAATTAAGGCTACAAATGCTTTGTTACTGTAGAGCTGTAGTCAGGGGCGTCGCCAGACCTTTTTCAGTGGGGGGGGGGGGGGTGTAGAGGCCAACGATTACCGACAAAACTAGCCACCAATTACCGACAAAATTAAATGTCCAATATCTACAAATTCAACTCTATAAACCTGGGGCCGAAGGCTAAATTGTTTTTCCTATGGACTATCTTTAGTACTTGCATATGCGCAAAATGGTCATTTTCCTCGACGACATAAATATACGAATTATTTCTTCAATTTAGTCAGCATCAAAGCTATATATTTTAATGCAGGCGTGGAGCTAGGATTTTATTTTAGGGAGGGGCGGTAGTGAGCAAGAGAATCACTTAAAAGCGCGCTCATTAGGGGGGTGTGGGTAATGGGCCTCCCGCGCGAAGCGCGAAAGCTTTGACCTATCATTAAATTATTATAAAAAAGAAGACGATTTGCTGTACCGTTCTCGACTGTTTATCCTTGTCTGAATTCAGTCCCCCCCCCCCTCCCGCGCAAAGCGAGGAAGCTTTGACGTTTCATTAAATTATGAGAAAAAGCAGACGATTCGATGTACTGTTCTCGACTCTTAATCCTTGTCTGAATTCAGTTTCTCCCCCTCCAGCGCGAAGCGCGGAAGCTTTGACGTTTCATTAAATTATGAGAAAAAGCAGGCGATTCGGTGTACTGTTCTCGACTCTTAATCCTTATCTGAATGAAGCTTCCCCCACCCGCGCGAAGCGCGGGATTTTTGGCCTTTCATCACAATATATGGAAAGGAAGACGATACCTCGTTCCGTTTTCGAATCTTATTAAGCCCTATTCATCTGAATTCAGTTTCCCCCTCTCGCGCGAAGCGCGAAAGCTTTGGCGTTTCCTCAAATTATTAGAGAAAGAACACGATTCGTTGTACCGTTTTCGACTTTTAATTAGCCATATTTGTCTGAATTCAGTTTCCCATTCTCGCGCGGAAGCTTTGATGTTTCATTAAATTATGAGAAAAAGCAAACGATTCGGTGTACTGTTCTAGACTCTTAATCCTTATCTGAATGAAGTTTCCCCCTCCCGCGCTTTGCGCGGCAGTTTTGACGTTTCATTAAATTATTGGAGAAAGAAGACGATTCGTCGTACCGTTTTCGACTCTAAATAAGCCCTATTAATTTTGTCTGAATTCAGCTTCCCCCTCTCGCGCGAAGCGCGAAAGCTTTGACATTTCCTCATATTATTAGAGAAAGAACACGATTCGTTGTACCGTTTCGACTCTAAATAAGCCCTATTAATTTTGTCTGAATTCAGTTTCCCCCTCCGCGCGAAGCGCGAAAGCTTTGACGTTTCCTCATATTATTAGAGAAAGAACAAGATTCGTTGTAACGTTTTCGACTCCAAATAAGCCCTATTAATTTTGTCTGAATTCAGTTTACCCCTCTCGCGCTAAGCGCGGAAGCTTTGACGTTTCCTTAAATTATTAGAGAAAGAAGACGATTCGTTGTACCGTTTTCGACTCTTAATAAGCCCTATTCATCTGATTTAAGTTTCTCCCTCTCGCGCGAAGCGCGAAAGCTCTCACGTTTTCTCATATTATTAGAGAAAGAACACGATTCGTTGTACCATTTTCGACTCTAAATAAGCCCTTTTAATTTTGTCTGAATTCAGCTTCCCCCTCTCGCGCGAAGCGCGAAAGCCTTGACATTTCCTCATATTTTTAGAGAAAGAACACGATTCGTTGTACCGTTTTCGACTCTAAATAAGCCCTATTAATTTTGTCTGAATTCAGTTTCCCCCTCCGCGCGAAGCGCGAAAGCTTTGACGTTTCCTCATATTATTAGAGAAAGAACAAGATTCGTTGTAACGTTTTCGACTCCAAATAAGCCCTATTAATTTTGTCTGAATTCAGTTTACCCCTCTCGCGCTAAGCGCGGAAGCTTTGACGTTTCCTTAAATTATTAGAGAAAGAAGACGATTCGTTGTACCGTTTTCGACTCTTAATAAGCCCTATTCATCTGAATTAAGTTTCTCCCTCTCGCGTGAAGCGCGAAAGCTCTCACGTTTTCTCATATTATTAGAGAAAGAACACGATTCGTTGTACCATTTTTGACTCTAAATAAGCCCTTTTAATTTTGTCTGAATTCAGCTTCCCCCTCTCGCGCGAAGCGCGAAAGCCTTGACATTTCCTCATATTTTTAGAGAAAGAACACGATTCGTTGTACCGTTTTCGACTCTAAATAAGCCCTATTAATTTTGTCTGAATTCAGTTTAACCCTCTCGCGCGAAGCGCGGAAGCTTTGACGTTTCCTTAAATTATTAGAGAAAGAAGACGATTCGTTGTACCGTTCTCGACTCGTCTAAATGAAGTTTTCCCCTTCCGCGCGAAGCGCGGAATTTTTGGCGTTTCATCACAATATAGAGAAAGGAAGACGATTCCTCGTACCGTTTTCGAATCTTATTAAGCCCTATTCATCCGAATTCAGTTTCCCCCTCTCGCGCGAAGCGCGAAAGCTTTAACGTTTCCTCATATTATTAGAGAAAGAACACGATTCGTTGTACCGTTTTCGACTTTTAATAAGCCCTTTTTGTCTGAATTCAGTTTCCCATTCTCGCGCGAAGCGCGGAAGCTTTGACATTACCTTAAATTATTAGAGAAGGAAGACGATTCGTCGTACCGTTGTTGACTCTTAAACCTTGTTTGAATTTAGTTTCCCCGAAAATGTTAAACCTCTGATTTCTTTAGCTGATATTATAGGAAAGTGAAACTTCGAGAAAATACAAGTATTGTAGTTGTAGTCACTCTCGAAGTCGTCACAGCGGATATGAAGTCACAGTTCGTAGGGAAAAAAACTTGTCGGCCGACCGACAATATACATCTCACCGACTTCAAAATTCTGCATTGATATAGTACATGAGGATCGAGCAAGAATACCGACACAGCTAACCCGACACAGCAATATATTTACCCGTGTCTTTCTTGCTCCCTCGACGAGACGACTCCACCCAACAACCCCCTTCTCTCTTTTACTCCCACTCCTCCTCTCTTAGACTCTTACCTCCCCTCTCTATTCCCTTTTTCATCCCCCGTTTCTTTTGTTTCCCTTTCACTCTGTTTTTTTTCTTCTTTTCTTTCTTTTCTTTCTTTTCCTTTCTTTCCTCTCCTCCTCTCTTTCTTTCTTCTCTTTTCTTTCCTTTCTTTTCCTTTCTTTCCTTTCTTTTCCTTTCTTTTTTTTCTTTTCCTTTTCTTTTTTTCTTTTTTTTCCCTTTCCCTCTCTTTTTTCCCTCTCTTTTTTTCCCTCTCTTTTTTTCCCTCTCTTTTTTTTCCCTCTCTTTTTTCCCTCTCTTTTTTTCCCTCTCTTTTTCCCCCTCCCCCTTTTCTCTTTTTCCCGACGGCAGCGCAATTTTACCGACAATATCCTGACAGGTGGGGGGGGGGGTGTCGCACCCCCCACACCCCCCCCCCCCCTTGGCGACGCCCCTGGCTGTAGTGTGAACAGGCTACTTAGTAATTCACATTTATAGATTGGTGCACATCATTATGCTTGATCATCCTCTCCTATCTGTTTGTTGTCATTCCTCTGTTAGTCATCCTTTATTTGCTACCTATGATATTTGAATATTCATTATTTCCTTTTATTATATAAATGAACATGTAAATACCTATATATGCAAAATAAACCCTGGAGGTTTAAAGTTGTAAAGCCCAGGGCAGTTCCACACACGCAATCATGAAATAAGGGTGTCTTTATCGAAGTGTCTCTGTAAGTTTAGAACCACGCCCTGTGCCTACCCGCTCAGGCCACCCTACATTCAGGGGCGTCGCTAAAGGGGGGGGGGGGGGTGTCAGGTTGAAGCCGGTGGGATTTTTTTTATGTCGGTCGGCCAGCAATTTTTTCCCCTTCGAACTGTGACTTTTTATCGGACAAAGAAACATTTTTGAAAATTCAGACAATGACTTAGAGTCGGTACAATGATTCGTCTTCTTTTTCTAATAATTTAATGAAACGTCGAAGCTCCCGCGCTTCGCGCGAGAGGGGGAAAACTGAATTCAGACAATTAGGGTTAAGAGTAGAGAACGGTATACAACAAATCGTCTTCTTTCTATAATAATTTAATGAAACGTCTAAGCTTCCGCGCTTCGCGTGGGACGGGGAAACTGAATTCAGACAAGGATTAAGAGTCGAGAACGGTACAACAAATCGTCTTCTTTTCATAATAATTTAATGAAACGTCTAAGCTACCGCGCTTCGCGCG
>JAVYIG010017365.1:0-26575 GCA_035222895.1 Strongylocentrotus droebachiensis
AAAGAGAAGCTGAAACACAACTCAGGAAATCAAACACACCTTTATTTTCAACCAAACAGGATTATGTATTTGGGACTTGCGTTCAATTTTCTGAGTTGCCTTTACATGCAACTTTTCAGGTAAGAGGGCCCTGGTTCCTATTTTGTATGGCATATTATGCTAGCAGCCAATCAAATGCAATGATTTAGTTTATATCAATTATTAGGACTTGTTATCAACAACAATTTTTATGAAACAGAGCCCTGAGAAGTCTAAGATGTTCCCCATGAGCAAAGAATGATTTTGAGAGAGAGAGAGAGAGAGAGAGAGAGAGAAGGGGTGGGGGCAAGGAGAATGGTAATAAGATTAGGTTCAGATTCAAACTGAACAGTGCCAAAGGCAGTTTTAAATGCCAAAACTAAGAAACCAAGAGAATCCTGTTTTTGTTTTTGCAGTTCAAGACGGGCTAATGAATTTTGAAGTTTCTCAAAATGAACTTTTACACAAAAAAACATGAAAAAGAACATACATGTATGTCATGTAATCATAATTGTGAAACATGTTTGAAATGTTAATGGTAATGTAAGGTTTAAACATGGGTAATCCATTGTGCATTGATCCTAGTTCCCTTCTCTTTCAATACAGTGATCCTCCCAACATCCTCAAACTGATTACTAGTACAGCATATCAATTCCGTAAGATTAGAAAAGCAGGGCAAGGGAAAACGACTTGGCTAGGAAATGACAGTCTTGGATATCTGCAATCAAAACTCATAATTTTGTTATATTTGTGTGAATCAAAACTCATAATTGCATTCATATAGAGTACTGAAGCTGTGACATCATAAAAATGTATTTTTTGGATTTCTCAATTTTTTCTTCATTTCTGAAAGAGCATACAAAATAATGTCCAAATGTCGAAAACCAATTGAATATGTTAAGTATTGGCTGAGATATGACCATCTGAATAAATATATTTCCTATAGGAACTCAGTGTTATATTGCTCTGGCCCGTAAAGTTATGAACCAGAGCAATAGAACACTGAGTTCCTATAGGATAACTTGTTATTCAGATGGTCTTATCTCAGCCAATACTTTACATAATTATTCAACTGGTTTTCGACATTCGGACATCATTTTTGCTGCTCTTTCTGAAAATGAAGAAAAAATTGAGAAATTCCAAAATTAGATTTTTGATGACGTCACACTTCACCACTCTATACCCAGACAGATAAGATTAGATTGGCTTTTAAAAATCTTATATTCCTTGCATTATGGATTCATATATGACAAATCTATACTATCCATCACATCAATGATTAAGGTGATGACATCCAGAGTGAGGTATCAAGAGAGAAAGTTCATAAAGAAATGAGAAAGTCTTACTTGATCCCATAAAAGCAGAGATTTGAGCCGTTGCCATGGCATTGGCCACTGCTACGTTCCTCCATCTTCTCCTACAGAGACAAAAAGGGTGAAAAACAAAATCAATTATATATATCTCTCCCCAACAAATGTTGACTAAATCTATCATTTAAACTGCTTTGGTAATAAATCATGCTTCAAACCATTTCAGTCACGCCATGTCACATGTATGTAGAACACTGTTTCATCACATGATACTCATTTCATGAAATTTCAAGTAATTTCATGGTCCAGGGACTCAGCTCCTGGTGAACTACAAGTTTTATGATCACTTGGAAGTTTTCATTCGAAAGGGGAACACAAAATATATTCTTGCTTGCACATTTTGCAAGAGGTCACTCTAATTGCCCCCCCAAATTTGACATTTACATACCGGTAGGTATTTAGGGAGTATTTGAGAATGTATGAATGATAAAGCAGTCTATTGTAAGATGAATAATGTACTTACATAACTACAGTACCTCCTGCCTGCTTCTGAAGGGCACTCTTAGTACTCTTCTTTCGCTTACTCTCCTTGCTCTTATAAACGAGAAGGTTGGTTTCCTTGGCGACGTTCATCTGATTGACGATTCTCAGCGATCTCTCTTTACCATCAGGATCATCACCATTCCAATCATTGGAGATCCGTGGGTAAAACTTCTCATGATTCTATAGGTGCAAACATGATCAATGTAAATAAACAAGATACAATCCAAGCAAATCAAAGAAAAATCTCATATACCGGTAGCTAGGCTACAAGGGTTCTTTCTACCAACAACACATCATTTCACTCCTCCCTCCCTCCCTCCCGCCCCCCCCCCCCCCTCCCCTCTCTCTCTCTAAAAATTATTTTCTAATTTTATCTAAATCTCCTTTTTGCCCATTTTCCCTACAATCTTCTGGGTAATTTTGCATGTTCCCTTTGTGATTGTTCCCTACATGTTTTCACCCTAATCCTTCTCTTTCTCTCTCTCTCTCTCTCTCTCCCCCACCCTCTCTCTCTCTTTCTTACTCTTTTTTTCTGTCTCACTCTTCTCATATTGATATAAATATCATTTGAATTCTCCCATTTGTCTATTTCATCCCTATTAACTATGCATTCTAAATGTCTTTATTTTGTTTGTATCAGAGCTCCCCTTCATCTATATCATACCTGTTTGCTTGCTATGTATATTTCATGTTAATACCTGCTAATCAACTCTGTCATACTTACTGTCCTAGTGAGTGGTAGTACAGCAGGTGGTGGTACAGGTTTAGGATGATAGACCAGCATGGGAGCATTGGAGCTGATAGCAGTCCTGGGAGGACTGGCAAACGGCATCGGAAGAGGCTCCTCAAACTCTGTCATGGACTTAGCAACAGATCTAGCTCTGATCATGGACATCTTAGTCTGAGGGCGAGTCTTGTCTCCCTTCATAGGAGGTTTCCGAGACTCCATCTGAAATGATAGCATTAAATAGATCAGTAAACAGAATCATATAAGAATGACTTGATAGCTCTGATCAAAGACATCTTAGTCTGAGGATAAATTGTCTCCATTGATAGAAGTTTACCAAGACTCCACCTGAAAGGTCGGTATCAATGGATCAGTAAACGGAATAGCTTGATAGCTCTGACCATAGATATCTTGGTCTGCGAGTATGTCCCGTCTCAGTAGGAGATTTCCGAGACTCTACTGAAACAGCATCGATGGCCCCGACCATGGTCATCTTGGTCTTAGTCTAGGTTTCCTAGACTTCAACTGAAATGGCAGAATCTTCAGCTCTGTTCAAAGATATCACTGTCTGAGGATCTCTGTCAGGGTCTTCCCTTGACATTATTTGGGCTATCAAAGCAATGTTACAACATGTTGAAAAAAAATCACTCATTTGGCCGACAAAGAAAGTAATGTATTCTCAAATAATTGGTACCATTCTCAACCCAAGAGCATGATACAATGACATGCATAAATACAAAACATGTATACTCACTTGAATAGGCGATGAACGTGCAGACCCAACAGAACCTACACGTGATACAAAAGAAGTGGAAAAACAATAATGATTACTGTATTACCAGGAAGTATTACAATTCATATATCCTCCCCACCTTCCTTTCCTCTCTCCACTCACTATCATTTTTTAGTATATTTTAAAACCTCTCTACATATTCATACATTCTCTTTTGCGCTGGCTTTATATTTCACTACTAAGAAACTTATAATGTGACAAACATGTGATGTTCATTATGCTTTCCCCTACAGTCAATACTCTACAAGAGATAATATAATACCTGATTTCAAAGTATAAGAATATATTAAAGGTTGAGCTACATTATCAGGGTTATACACCATGACACCTGTATTAGGAGACTGTTACCTGCTGAGTTAATTAATGCATTGTCTCTGAATCAATATTAACATATCTTACTAACCGTCAATATGGCTGAGGTAAGCTCCGTCTGCAGCATCCTCCATCTTACCCCAGATGTCATGAATCCTTTCTGCTATCTTATCCAACGCTACTTTCTATTATCATCAGAAAACAAAAAGAAACATGGGCGATTACTAAAATGGAAATAAGAATAACCAGAAAAAGTTCATACATGTAAATCATAGTCACACATGCATTTAAGTTTTTTTTTTTACTTGTTCCATTGTACTATGCTAGGTTTTAAGGGTTTTTTAAAAGTTAAATTTATAAACTTGCTGTCTTGCTGAACATAAATGTTTCTTTTATTTTAAAGTTATTGGCCCTCTTTCATAAAATATTTTCTGTTCGAAAATAATAAAATAATAATAGTAATAAAACGGTGCTTATAAAGCGCTTTCCAAGTCTCTAAGCGCTATAACAAACTAAATACAATGACAAACAATTATATATTAAACAAAAGTAATTGATTGAAAAACTCATAGCTACATGACAGTATACTTAGAAAGAAATTATCATCATTATATTGATAGAATCCTACTTTTTTAACTATGACAAGATTTTTTTCTGAGCATCCTAAACATCTTGTTTATACATTAAATCAAATCCCTAGGACTTACTAAAGATCTAGCTAACTCTGAGTTGCATTAAAATTTATGGTACATGTATATCTTAATAAAAGTATTTTTTTGCTCTATTACAATTAAGTAATCGTTTTAACAAAATCCTGCATCTTTACAAAGAAAAATGAAAAAAAGACATTGAAACTTACTCCTTCAATCTGCAGGAAATAATGGTGGAAGCCATGCACAAAGAGAGAGAGAGAAAGAGAGAGAGAGAGAGAGAGAGAGAGACGGAGAGAGAGAGAGAGAGAGACGAAGAGAGAGAGAGAGAGGGAGGGAGGGAGGGAGGGAGGGAGAGAGAGAAAAGAAAAACACGCACATGCCATGAGTAAGAACATGATATAAACTACTGAAAATATGAACAAAGAATTTATGCATTGAGGTTTCTGCTTACTATATCGTTACTTAATTCTAAAAGAACAAAACAAAAGTACACTACCAAAACACAATCAAACTTGGGCAAAATAAAACACTGTGTTTTCATCCATAATTACATCCTACATCATCAGATATATTTTGGCCAATTGATATTGGACTGAAACCACACTGAGTCAAATAATGTTATCTTGAGGTCAAAGGCCATAGACTGGAGTTCCCTTGCCACATTAATTTTCATCTGTAACTTTATATATCTTTAACAAAATATATATTTTCAGAATGTGAATCTATCATGAAAAATAAAATAGTCCTCTATTAACACTGTGGCACATTGAAATAAAACATACAGAAATAATTAAAATATTAATTAGTGTCAACTGTCAGGGTATTTGGGTTTCGACAACCGTTCCTAATCTAGCACCTCACCACACAACCATATTTGATCTGTTAATAGATTATAAACATAAGATAAGACTGTTTTATTATAACATATCATTAATTATAAAGTACAGAATCCCTATGTTACAACACCAGGGCAGCGTCTCACAAAACCGTCATAAGTACAAGTTCACCGACATCCCATTGAAACGCTTGTTAAACTTAATACACACGTTTCAATGGGCTATCTGTGAACTTGTACTTATGATGGTTTCATGAAACGCTGCCCATATACATGTATATGACCCTTATATTGATTACTTGAAAATCCTGTGCTACAAGAAAGGGGAAAGGTAAATTTATTGAGATTAGTAGAAAAAGCAAAAAATATAATACAACAGGAACGATCATTAAAATTGAGAAAAATTAAAGAGATGGAGGCAACAAAATCATTATAGGTAAAACAACAGATGAGATAAACTTAACAAAAGGAAAACAATATTATCATATACCAACTGAAAGAAATGAAAATTGAAAAAGTCAAGTGAATATTAGATAGCAAGGTTTCAATTCTATCTGACAAAGTAAAGATTTAGTCCAACAACCACCATATCAAGTTTTATAATCTTTAATACGTGCAATTATTATAATCATGCATTGCTAGTTTTACATAAAGCATGCATTTGTATGAATTAAACTAACAAGTTCTTCAGCTTTAGCTGTAACAGGGCGCAGGGGCAGGAGTTTGGCCACCTAAGGGTGCAAAGCAACAAACATATTATTCAAGCTTTCCAATCAGAAAAACAGTGATTAGATTAAATTCAATTAGATTAGCAGTGTCATTTGGTGGGGTATTGAAACAGTTCAAAGTACAGTCAAACCTGCTTTAGTGACCACCTATCTACAAAGACCACCAATCTACAAAGACCACCTGTCTACAAAGGCCACATTTGTTGTTTCCCTTGAAAAACGGTTTCTCATTGTATCATGTACTAAAGGAACCTGTCTACAAAGGCCACTTTTTGTGTTTCCCTTGGGTGGTCGCTATAGACAGGTTTGACTGTAATACAAAAGTACAGTGTCTGTCACTGTAGAAACATACCTGACATATCTCTTGAAAATTACATTTTGAGAAATCAGCTACAAGACACAACTATTCTAAGTCTGCAAATAACTACCTAGTACACCAAATTGTCCCTTATAGACCCTGAAAGTCATTTTAAATCCCTGTTTGGTCTTCACAGTGAAGTTGGATAAGAGACTAGATTTAGTCCTCTGCAAAGGGTGGATTGGAGTGCAGTATATACTGGTTCTTTGATTAAACTGATTAAATTGATGAATGTAGGACAATTGCAATTGGAGTCTATCAATTGAAGTCAATTCTCTTGATAACTTGGAAAGTAGAAACTAAAAGCTCAATCATCATAAATAAACTTTAATATTTTATTTCATGGGAATTATAAATCCTGAGAAATTCAATGACACTGCCTTTCAGACTCTCAACTCATCAACTCATATTGTAAGACAAATACAGTCAAACCTGCTTTAGTGACCACCTATCTACAAAGACCAGATTTGTTGTTTCCCTTGAAAATGGTTTCTCATTGAAACATGTAATAAAGGAACCTGCCTACAAAGACCACTTTTTGTGTTTCCCTTGGGTGGTCGCTATAGACAGGTTTGACTGTAACAGCAATGGCAACAATTAAAGCAAAGCAAACAACATACAATTAGATGTGCTCACAAGTGCTGAAACTAAAATAAAATGCTTTCTCATAAGATGATTTCCATCAGAAAGATATCCATCCAGTACACTACAGCAGGTGTGATCAGTCTCGGTTAAGTCAAAGAATAATCTATCTCTCAGAAAATGAATTAAACTTCACTCAAAATGTTTCCGTTCTTAGCCTTTCCCTTGTGAGCAATTTCATTAGTGTCCTTTGATACACATGCAGTCTATAGTTATACATACATGTAATGCAAACGTATAACATATGAATTTAGAAGATAAAACATTAAAAGATGTTTAGAAATGTATTTGTATATTGCTTTTAGTTTAATGAGACCAAAAAAAAAATCAAAAAATCAAAAAATCAAAAAATCAAAACAAAAAACAAACAAAAATATAAAAATTATAATTTGCAATTGCATTACACAGGCGTTAAGTTTTCAGAGAAGTAACATATATCTGCATGCACTTACATGAACATCAGACATCTGCTCCCCTTTCTTGATTGGTATCCATGGCAACTCAGCGGCTATCTCAGGAGCTAAACATCAAACAAAAGATAAGTGTTTTAAAAATGAGACAGCTGTAATCTGAAGGTATTGATGATACCATGTGTAAAACATATATGTTGAAATGTAGTATTAAGTATTAAACTATAGGCATTAAGTAAACAACATTTCCGTTCAATTGAGAATAACAAATCGTAGTTCAGCATGAATAATAAGAACCGATACTAAGGCGGTGATATGAAAGCACTGTGGTAATATTCATAGGTTCATGTAAACATCCATTGAATAAGACAAGAACATCTACATCTTATTACTGTGAATATTTTCAAGATTGATGATTTGGTGAGGTAAAAATCATGTGTGTTTCACACAAGCAAATGGAGAGCTGTTGAATCCATAGCTATATATAGACACCCAATCCAGAAGCTTTAGGCCAAATAACTCAATGTATGATACACTTACCTGGTTCTATGAATGATGAACAGACAGCTAGACCAAGATTGTGATACGACATGGGATTCTCACGACTGATGGCTTCACGATGATCATTGTATTCAAACCTAACATCAAACAACAATATAGTATTCTATATGAGCTCTGGAATGAGAGATGTCTTCTTCATGAATTTGTCAAACATCATTTAAAAAAAAAAAAAAAAAATGTGTTCAAGCAGACTTTTTTCTTGTTTTAGCAACACGATTTGTATCATTATATTTATGCATTTTTTATAATGTCTTCCAGCACTGATATGAAAGTTATAACCATTATGACTAAAGCAAATGATTACCGAATTCCATGCATTCTATGACAACAAACAAAACACTCTGTTCAAATCTGTGGCACAATACATAAATGGCATGCTGGTACAATTAATGACTACAGCACTTATAGCTACACTTAAGGCTTTAGATTGCCGTGGTCAAGTAGTTGCGTCGCCAGACTGTCCATCACAAGGTCTGTGGTTCGAGTCCCACCGCGGCACTAATGTCCTTTGGCAATTAGACATTGATCCACATTTGCCACACTCAACCCAGGTGATGATGTAAATGGGTACCTGGCAGGAATAAATTCCTTGAAATGCTAGAGTGCCGTAATGGCAGCACAGCTATTAAGCAAGGGTAATAATCTCCAAGTTTGGAAGCGCTTAGAGACTTAATTGTAAATCGTGCTATATAAAAGCTGAGTATTTAATTATTATCTCCTTGAGTATAAGATAGAGAATATCATACAGAGCATATAGCATGACTAATGAATATTGAATGTGATTGACATCTTACTTGTGATGAGGTGATTCCCAGTATGCAGCTCCCTCATCGACCTCCTCTTCATCGTCCTCCTCCTTCTCATCATCTCCTTGGGCTCCATCTTCTCTCTTGGAGACAGCAGAGCTCACTGATGCTGTCTCTCTGCTGCTCTCAATCTCTACATCCAAATACAAGTAGTGGTGGTGGTTATTTTACCTGACAGCTAAAATAGCAATAAATGCTTATTAAGCAACCCGAAGACCGATGGCCTTAGGTCCTCTCAGAGGGACCTGGTAATGAGGATTAATGCCTTACCAAAGGGCACTAGCGCATCGACTTGATTTTGAACCAATGTCACCGGATTACCACACCACTGCTCTATCGACTGCTCTATCGACTGAGCTATCGTGCCTCCTAACAAACATACAGCAGCAAAATTTCAATAGGACTATTCATACAATTTAAATTATATTGTTATAAACTTGTAAGAAATCATTTTACTAGTATTATTCATAGAAATTATGTTTTGGTTGTAACAGGATACTGAAGTGTTGCATGTTCATCTTACCTCACACTATGCAATACTTCAAGAAATATTTGAGATAAGTTGATATTCAAAATGATCAATATTTCAGTCTGTGTGATTCTTCTGCATGATTCCTCACACAAACAGTTTGGTTGTTTAAATAATACACGTTAACAAAATAAAGTATGAAGAGTTTTCAAAATTGGAATTATTCCTTGTCATTGGTATTGAAAGAAAATTAGAGAAGGATTCTGTTTTAGCACATAATGCTTTAACAAACCACTTTCAGAACATAATACATATCCACTAATTTATAACAACTGCAATGTCATCATATTTTATAGTAGTACAATAGCTCACCCTCTGACAGAGCAGATTCCTGTGTCATGAAGACGCCATTTTCAATTCGTCCAAGATCTCCCTCGTCCAGATCACTTCTTGTGCTTAGTTCACCAACTGTCTCTTCATCTTCATCTTCATCACATTCCTCATCATCATCTTCAGTCTCTGTGGCTCTCCTTCCTTTACTTCTGATATCTTCACTGGAATCTTTGCTACTTTCTTCCACAGCTTGATTTCTTGTTCTTCCCCCACCTGGTCTCATCCCTCTCTCTCTTCTGGGATGAGGTTTTACTTCCAGGGATCCATCCGTTTCCTCGCCTTCCGTATCCACGCCAACTTGATGCGACCTCATGGCCTGAATCTTACCACCTTGTACATCCCCACTGGCACCACCGCCCTGTTCACCTTTCGCTCCTCTTGTTCCCCTCTCCCCTGCCCCTCCTGGTCTACCCCTGCTGCGGAGAGCCAACCGTTGCTTAGCAACCCATTCTCCATCCCCTCCAGCCTCATCCCCAGTGCTCTGAGTCTCATCCGTCTCCAGACCCCTGAGATCGTTTCTCTGACGTCTGTGATTCCTGTTGAGACCTGGCCTGTCAATGTGTGTCTGTCCTCTCTCCCTTCCTCTTGATCTAATCACATCTCTTTCATCCTCATCATCTGTAAGATGACTTCTTGGAGGTTTGAGGATAGACTTGGGTCTGGACGAGTCATTGGTGCGCTTGGTCTGGTGTGTTCCGGCTCTACCTGCTCCTGGTCGAGTTTTCTTCTCAGTTACAAACCTTGGTTGTATGGGCTGTAATACATCAGACATACATTGAGTCAGGCCTTTAGAAAACTTTAGTACTAGAAATAATCACATGAACTAACACTTTCCTTTAAATATTGTTTTAAAGCTACTACATGTAGAGTCCTCTACCAATGAAAGTAAGCACAATTAATGTATATTTGTACCAAACCTGATCTATTAATATGAACACTGTGGAAACTGTGTGCACTTTCATAAATTTATAGTTTCCGTAATTTCACTTGTGTGATCATCATAAAAAAGTCAGATTAAATTTTCATTTTAATTCTTATGTTTAAAAATGTATCTTCCTCATCCAAAAGTTTAAAAGTGTTCAAAAGTGTTGTATATCAAATCTTTTTCATCTTGTTAAGAGAATAATGTTATGAACACTGTGCTATTTACCAATGGTGAATTAAGCCTGAACTCATTCCTATAGCGACCAAGAAGATGTTCCATCCGGTCCTCGAGCCAGACGACCCTCTTACGAGCAGCAGCAACATTACCCTGAGACTGGGCAGCTTGTTCTACCTCTACCTTGGCATAGAGTAGCTCTGCACTCAGCTTCCTCACCACCTAACGGGGGTTCAAAATCATCAAGATAGTATTGACTTTTGTCGTTTGTTAATGTATATTGTATTGCTTTACTGTTCATTTCTGGTCCCCATGAAAGACCAGCGGTATCGTAACGATACTGCTGAATATTGGCTATCCAGCCGTTTATTTTATCTTGTTATTCATTATTCTATTTGTTATTATATCCCTCATGTATAGTTTTTTGCATTGGGATTGTACAGAGCACGAAAATGGGATAATTTCACTATTGATTTTGAGAGAGTGAGAACATTTACTATTTGAAGTAGTATAGTAAATTCCGGAATCCACTTTTTCCACCGATCACCGATATTTCTGGGATCGATATCTAAATTTTTAATTTTGGGAGAGCAACGAGCGCGCAAGCGGCGTGCGCGTAGGATAGCGCATTGAGAAAAGCAGCTGGAAAAAAACAGTTCGACAAATTGGCTGCCGACTATCCCCGTTTTCACCTGTTAAATGTGGAAGAATTGTTGAAATTTAACGAAGGAATTGATAGCAGAAACACGAAGAAACAGGTCAGATACGGACTTAATGTTTCAGGATTTTTGTAAGGAAATAAAAGCTGATTTCGATGATGATCTCGCTGATAACGAACCGGGATAACGAACCGGGATAACGAAGCCCTAGACCTCCTTCTCTCGCAGTATAATTATGTTGGAGCTCAGAATCAAAACGGTGAATAATACAGCAAGAAAACAATGCAGGCTTTGTAATTGTTTCTTTATAAAAGTGAGCTGCTCATGAGGGATATAAAACAGATATACAATGGCTTTCTTGGCTCTAGCAAACTATGAGCATTCAGAGTCATAAATATTAACTTTTCCTCGAGGCAAATTTATATTAAATTTGCTCTCGGGAAAGTTATTATTTATGCTTCTTCATTAGCTCATAGTTTTTGCTAGACCCTCAAAAGGTATTGTATATTTGTATATTATTTTACTGAATGTATAATGTCTTTTTATACGGAAATGAAACAAACAAACGAACGAACAAACTTTAAAGCTTATCTGTACTAGTTTATAGGAGGGATTAGACCCCCTTGCAAGGTCACTGGATATCTCATCAACTCAGCTCTCAATCAACAAAAGAAAAAGATGATCATGGGGGACAAATGGTCACCGATTAGGCATTGTTTTATATATAGAGGGAGCAAGTAGCTACAAGTAGGACAGTGTGGCTTTAGGTCCACCAATGCATGTCTCTACCTATACAACTGCCACCAGGTGTAGTTAATCACTGAGGATGTGGGTATGAACCATGACCTGATATGTACATCTACAACCTCTCAATGTTTTTTGTTCTAATACATTTAGTTGTTTCTCATGACCAAGGTGTAGTAAATGTGTACCTAAGGCCAAAAAAACAAAAAAAAACATGTTTAGCGTCCTGTTTTTTCGAAAAATAGGAAGGAGGAGGCCCTTTTTTTTCTTCTTTTCGGGGCTATTTTTCAAGATGGCCGCCAACATTTTTTTTTTTTTTTTAATCAGAAAAAGATCCATTTTAGCAGTGTTTTTCATATTTTTTTTTCTTTAAAAAAAAAAAAAAAAAAAAATTCAAAAAAAAAATCCAAACAAAAAATAGAAGGCGGCCCCCAAAAAGAAAGTGGGCGGGGACGCTAAACATGTATATTTTTTTACATGGCCTAATATAGAAAATATTCTTGAATGCTTCCAGACACATACACGGCCCTTTGACCAGCTACGGTTACTAACTAAACATTAAGAACCACCTTGCAAGAAAAGCTGTAAAAATATTATATTGTCTTTATCATCACTGTTATCATCAATATCATGAGTATCACCATAAGGCCTAAAAAAAAAGATGTTGTATTGCCCTTTAGGTGCCAAAACATGGGTCGGTCAGTTAGAAATCTCTTTTTTTTTTTTTTTACTCCCAATTGGGCTGATATTTCTCAGTTTTGAATGCTTTAATACGTTTTTTTCTTTTTTAAAAGCCGACCGTAGGATTTAAGATTTTGGGGCAATACAACATGGTACAAAGGCTGGGAACATTTAAAAAAAAAAAAAATTTAAAGCATATATTTGCTCAAACCATACTATAAAATCTTCCTCAAAGAGTGCTCTGTAATATGAGGTGCCCTTTCTGCCTCACTATGTATTTCCTCCCCATTGAATTTCCTCTCATCCCTCCTACCTACCTTGAGTATAAGAAGCATCTCATCACATTGTAGCTTGAGTCTATCAACCTCATTCACCCATCCTCTCTGTTCTCTAGGGTCCTTACATGATGACATCATCACCATCGCTTTCTCTAAGGCATCCTGAGTCTCTTTCACTAACGATATCTGCAAAACAACCACAACATATTCATTTATTTAATTTATTTATTTTATTTACAGGCAAGATGATAACATACAAAACATCACAAGGTTGAACAAATGATATAACATTAACATTAACATATGTTACAAATTCTGGTTATAATGTTCATGGACAGCAGAAGTCGGCTTATAGTTTTTGATGATGATAAGAAAATTATTCCTATAATTCATTCCAGTCCACTTGCTTAAGTTCTGCCCTCCACCATTTGTGTCCATCCACAAGAAATGAACCGGTAACATTTTAACTTTAATTCAGATAACAAACTACTTGGCCTGAGACACAAAATGCAACTATTTGAAGACTTTTTAATTGTAAAGCAAACATATAATTATCTGTATTCATATAAAAAAAAAGCAAGCACATGCTTTACCTAATCTTTGAAACTATATCACTAAAGTGACTAAACAATCAAAAATAGCGTAAATGTTCATATTACTATAAATCATACTGGAGGTACTGGCTTGATTATCAAATGAGAAAAAGCGTTTGAACTTCAGATCTCTATCTTACCTGATCATCAAGGAGAATGTCTGACCGATGCGCTACACGCTGAACTCTGGTAAGGGGTAGACCACTGGATATCTTTCTGGGTTTACCCACAAAACTCCTCTCCCTACATCTTGTGTGACGTGCTTCAGCTAATGTAGTCATATTTACACCATCTAGAATTAATAATTATATGATAATTGCAATATCTAAATAACCTCTATTAACCTGTATAACCTCGTATAGGCATATAGACCCTAGACTACATCATTTTGTGTACAATGCTTGTAACTTTGCCAAGATTTGGCCAAATTTCTTATCATGTTGATGATCACTCCAGCAAAGCATAGAGAGTCAATGCTAATGCGTATTTACCTCTAGGCTAGCACTGCACTACGTGTTAATACCCAGGACCAAAATCCAATTGAAACCAGTTGAAATCTCCAACTGGTTTCAATTGGTTTCAACTGGTTTCAATTGGTTTCAATTGGTTTCAATTGGAATAGAAAATTTCCAGTTGAAACCAATTGCCGAACTGGAAAATATTGTTATGGGTACCCATTTCCAGTTCAAACCAATAAGAAGTGCAACTGGAACCAGTAATATCATTTTTCCAGTTACTCAATTGGTTCCAGTTAGAAGTCATTTCCAGTTACCCAACTGGTTCCAGTTAGAAGTTCAACTGGAAACAGTAAGATGATTTTCCTGTTACTCAATTGGTTCCAGTTAGAATTCATTTCCAGTTACCCAACTGGTTCCAGTTAGCATTCATTTCCAGTTAGAAGTCATTTCCAGTTACCCAACTGGTTCCAGTTAAAATTCATTTCCAGTTACCCAACTGGTTCCAGTTAGAATTCGTTTCCAGTTAGAACTCATTTCCAGTTACCCAACTGGTTCCAGTTAGAATTCATTTCCAGTTACCCAATTGGTTCCAGTTAGAAGTCATTTCCAGTTACCCAACTGGTTCCAATTGGAAAATATTTCCAGTTACCCAACTGGATCCAATTGAAACCAGTTAATTTGCATATTATCTGCTTGTGTGCAGATCAATGTTTTATGTAATATATGTTGATTTACAATGTATTTATTATTTAATTTTCATTTGCAAGTAATGCATTTGTTTTAGATAAATATAAAGAATAATTAGCAATGATGAGCATGTTCATTAGTAACATATTTGTTTAATTACACAGATTAAAAGTTGATTAGTAAAACACTAACCATGTACAAAATACATCAAATACAAAATATAACCAATGCCTTCCATGTTATGTATATTATATGATCTGCATATTATAATGCCCTTTACATTGTACTTAATGTAGACACATATAATAATGCTTCTGTGTTGACATGAGCGATAATTAGTGCAAGAGCTAATTAGCTTATAACTAATTAAGTTTATGCCAACTGTAAGTTTCAATTGGATCCAATTGAAACCAATTGAAACCAGTTGAAACCAATTGAAGCCAACTGGTTTCAATAGGGAAATTGGAACAACTGGTTCCAGTTGAAACCAATTAGGCAACTGGAACCAGTTGGCAATTGGTTTCAACTGGTTTCAATTGGAACCAGTTGGCAATTGGTTTCAACTGGTTTCAATTGGAACCAGTTGTTCCAATTTCCCTATTGAAACCAGTTGGCAACTGGTTTCAATTGGTTTTGCTCCAATTGGTTTCAACTGGATTTTGGTCCTGGGTAGGCAGCATTTGAATACATGAATAGTCAATAAACTCACAACACGCGGATGCACACAATCATGCCGATGCGGCTGTAAGCAAAGTTTGACAGTAGACTTACAATTTGAATTTTTGAATAATTCTTTTTAACATTAGTAAGTTGAAAAAAATGTATTTTACTGCTATTTAGGTGTCATCAATTGTCACTTAAGTATCGATTTTGAGTGAAATCAGTTGAGTTTTGTACAGTGGTGTTTCAAATGTTGAGAATCAAAAGCACAGCTTTTATTTACTACACAGCCAGGATTGGGATAGTGATGCTCCTATGTGTGTTGATGATTGACAATAGACAATACACACAAATACTATTAACTAGACCCTATATCTAGATCTAAGTTAGAGTCTAAAGTTAGATCTAGATCTATTACGTTGCAAGTGCATCCCTTGCACTGCATATGGATGCGTGCAATCTCTATCAGTCTATGGGGTATGGGAAGGATTTTAGCACACAACATCGGGTGCGCGATCGCGATCAGACACCCTACTAAAATAAGTAGACTAGATTCTAGATCTAAATGGAGAAAAAAGAAGAAAAAAGAACAAGACACAGAAAAAAGTTTATGGGACTGAACTAAGAATGTTGTTAAGGACTTGTTAATGGTTGCTAAAGAAATAACATAGGTCAGTTACTATCAAATTTGTTTATCATTATTTATATAAATCTGACCTCATTACTCTCAAAAATATTAACTCACCATTTTCAAATTTACACCTTTTGAAATACACACCTTTTGTCACCTTTTTCCGCTGAAAAGGAGGGCTTTCGCAGCTTTTCCACACAAACTAAATTTTATAATCAAAGAGGCTTTACCAGTCGTTTCATCGTTGGATAAAATTGTAGTCTGCAGTGAATTTGATGAGGTCCGTCATTGCTAATAAGAATTGCAGTTTACTTTTTAAAAATATAGATAGATCTATTTCTAAAAAAAAAATTCTAGGCATATGCTCTGTATAAACTTGAGTGGATGGTAATGTATTATATGAATGATTGTTTTGAATAGAATGATATGGGAAAATGCAAAACGACTGGTATCAACGACTGCCAATTGTGATAGAGATTACTTCCGGTCTGATCGACCTTTTTCAATCTCGATCTTGTACCAAAGGTTAGTTCAAACGAAATAACTTTTAAAATCGCTCTAAATCTAATCTATTTAATACATTTTGAATGAAAGTCGTTCGTAATTATTGAAATGATCACCCATTGTAACCGCAAAAGGCACCCTGTCATACAAATAATTATGGAAATAATAAATATTACTCCAATTCAGGACAAGTATCGCAGGAAAACATACGTGTTGTGTACGGTGACATAGCCATATCACCAGTGCAGCGCAGCTCGCGCCCGTACCGCCTGTAGAATTTCGCAGCGTAGCTTAGCTTTGGGAGCCTGCGTGTCCGATCACTGTGTAACTGATTCCTGTATTTGTGTTGCTAAATTCCAGAATGGGTATCTCGTGAATTAAATAAGCCATGTCTCTTATTACTATGGGACTGGACTTTCAATTTTTGTTTGTGTGTAGATCTAGATCTATGACGTACTGATTCATCATGTTCATTCATGGCTCGTCTCCATACGCGAAGTGGGACTGGGAATGAAATCGTGGTGCATGCACTTTTCAATAGGGGCGCTGGTCCGAGAATAAGAATTGTTCGCTTAAATGAGGATTGTCTTCGTAAACGCTGACAGACGCGTCCGCCAAAATGAGGATCGTCCGCATTTGTTCTGAGACTTTTACTAGGGAGGCCAATGCCCAAATCTAACTTTTTAATTACGAATTTGTTTAAAATAAAACAAAGATTAAAAGAAAGCATTTACTTTCACTAAGAAAACTCACCCATCTGCCGACTCCAGAAGTTCCATAAAATAGGAGATATCCAGCTTGTAAACACTCCCTTCCTTCTACGCCTTGGCCGTACGCAAGAGCCTTGAAACAGATAAATTCATGTCGCGAAATTACGTTGATAATTAGACAGGCCCGAGGCAATGGGCGTGTCATTGTCCGGACAAAGTTCATGATGAAGTTTAAAACTTCGCGCGAAAGTGCAATCACTCAACAGCGGCTAGCCTTGAATCGGTCGCACACGTACACACCGCGCAGGCAAGCCCCAATGCAGGCTGAAATCCAGCCATCAATGTGCGAACGATTCCATCTTCTACTACTACGAGCCGAAGGCGATGGTTCAAAAATGAAGAAGGAATATACAAATTGGCAGCTAAGAAACATATATAATTCATTGATATTTACCTTAGATGTGTATTCCAACAATTTGATTTCCTCATGAGTATTCCTTATTATCAACGATCGAGAAGTTACGAGGTCCAATTAACATCCATCTTGCAGCGAACACAGCAGCATGATCCATGCAACGTACGTCATGTACGTGTACTAATATTTCTCTCACTCTCTCTCTCTCTCTCTCTCCCTTTCGCTATACGTAACATACACACTCACTAACCATGTATCATACAACACACACTTCAAATCATGGCTTTCATTTCAATTCTCAATTGGAGTATAGACTGCTCACGTAGACTTTTTTTTTTACTGAAATATTTTTTTTAACACTTCTCATACATTATACTGCACGACACTCGTATCTAGTGCTGTGAGAATAAGGTACTAGGGTCTATAAATAAGACTACGCTTTGCGCACGATCTGACCGGAGCTCAGTGGAGCTCAGACTAGGCAAATTCATGCAAAAAAATATATTCAAAAAAATGACTTGAAAACACATCAGACAATTAGTCTGAACCGAGTCAGGAGCAGATTTGAAGAAATTATATTTTTAAATGTTGTAAAACCAAAGATATAAGAAGAAAACTGACCAAGTATCTGTACTAAAAATCGTACATGTAAAATTGGTCGTACACATTCGACAGCTGAAAATGACGCGCACGTTTGCATTACGTGCGTTCTCTCGAATCCAAAATCATACTTCACACACACACTCTCGCCATACCGCGAATGGTCCGTCCCGGGGAGCTAGCCGGCTGAGAGTTTGCAGCGATACCAACGCAGCTTCGGAGCTCCGCAGCGCACCATTTTTGCGGGACTCGAGGTGGGAAGGCAGCGGCCTAGCTTTTTGCCCAAACAACGCTAGATCGGCTGCTGGCAAAATGAAATTAACTACGATCGAGAACATCGTCGGTTTCTTAACTTTTTAGTGAGATAATTCTGAATTCTAATTGAGACTATATAATAAATTAAATCGACAAAGAAACCTCGGTAGAACTCTTATAACTATACAAAAGCTTGTTTATTTCTTCATTTGACTTTTTGTTTTCGACCATTTTTTCGTGCGCGAGTCAATGGAAACTATGTATTACCAAACTTTCAACACGCAAGAAACGGGCAACACTCGCGGACCTCGTAACAAATTCGTTGCAAAAAAAAATTTCAAGGGTGATTTTGAAGCAATGTAGAATATTGGCGCTGCAATGCGCAGAAATATACTTGAAAGAAACTTAATAAATCATACCTGAATTTTCAGAAAATCGTATTTGTATTAGTGTACCTAGATGTGACTTGTTTATAACTCAGATTTTATGAAGATTTGTGGGGAAAAAATGTCATTTTTTCCCGTTTGGTGGTCATTTCTAGGCTAATATTTCAAAAGTTGCATCAGTAATGGGCCCGATGTTTCTCTTATCGTACTCGCATGTTATTTCTACATAGATTAAACATAGGATGGTTAAGGGTAAGACCAGATAACATTATAAAAAAGATATATCCTTCCACTCTCCCATATCCAAGTTTTGGGTTGATTATTGCCGACCCACCGCAGCAAGGCCGTTCAGATTTTCGTACGAGCGCGAAGCGCCCTCTAGTGCCCCATGAATGTGCCTACTCAGACATATGTCGCAATACCCTTTATTTTTGGCGCGAACAATGACGTCACTGTTCACAGTTTTTCTTCTCATTTTGAGATGGATGTAGCTATAGGGCTCAAACCAACGCAAGATTGACAGAAACATCGTACTCTATCTACTTTCGAATGTTCAGTTTGTAAAAATCTGTATTTAAAAAGATATAATCTTTTTTCTTTATATTTTCTAGTTGTTAGAAGTGGCAATTGTGAACATCTGAAATGTTGATCTCTATCAAAAGTTCTTTACTCAAAACGGATCCCATATTTTTAGTGTCTACCTTCAGCCCATGAGAAGGTTTTTAGTGAGCAAACCTCTACGCCCTCTAGGATTTTCTTAGTCTGTGATGCGCGTTCGTAAAGTTGTTCTGCTACGAGAATTATTGGACTCAAATACGTCAAAATCTGCAAGATCGTCAACAAATGGTGAAAGACTGTTACAGATCCGTGATTATAGGTATGTTGTGAAATGTATGATTGTATTTTCTTTTCTTATTTTCATCAATTTTTTTTTTTACATCATTTTTTTCCCTCTGCTAATTTTTTGAAGTGGGCGACGAGCGCACAAATCGTAGGCGTAGAAGCCTTACGCCCGGGCATTGGCCTCCCTACTTTTACGTGATGAGCGGGTTACTCAACCGACCGCTGGCAATGCCAAATTTGGATTCCCCAGTGGAAAATAACCCTAGAGATCTAGTTGACCGTCTACTTTTATGGGTTGTCCGTCTTCCCAAGGATTTATTGCTCATAATGTGAAGTTCTCTAGATCTAGGCTATACAATTACAAAGTCAATGTAAAATGCATCAAGAAAATCATCCCGGAATCCGTTTTTTGCATCGCCAATGTGCCGATCAAAAATATGGAACATCTGCTCTTTTGCAGACGATCCTTGTTTTTGAGGACCCATTGGGCCACGTTTACAAAGACTATCTTCGTTTATGAAGACAATCCTTATTCTCGGACCAGCGTACTGGTTGAGGATGATATCATTCACATAGATCTATCCTTATTTGTTTGTTTAAGCGGACGATCCTTATTCTCAGACCAGCGCCTACTGATGAAATGTGCTGTTTGGGGGTGAGGCATGGCAATTGATGCAGATTTCTGTGTGTATGGTGGTACGTGGTGTGACCATAGTCGCGCTTTACCTTAATGTGCAGACGGTTCCAAATGTCAAACGATCTGATGTGACCCTTGCCAGAGGAAAACTTACCATTTCCTAGTCACAAAATTTCCTTTTGAATCGAGTTTCAAAGACATTGTCTGAACATTTTGCTCTGTAGACTAGATCTAGAGGTCTAGATTCAGTCTATGTCTTTTAAATATATTGAATTCCAGCATCTCTGTCAACTTGTCAGAAGTGGGATGGGAGAAAAAAATAGGCGTCAAAGATTGCAATGAAAATTACTATTTATTTTTCTCCTATCTAGGCCACCATGGTGCGTATGAATGTATTGGCAGACGCACTGAGGTGCATCTGCAATGCTGAGAAACGATGCAAGCGTCAAGTGCTGATCAGACCATGCTCCAAGGTTACTGTCAAGTTCCTTATGGTCATGATGAAGCATGGTGAGTAGCCCACATTCCATTTCAACATGAAATGTTCACTGCTTTCATTTTTGGGGGAAATGTTTATGATGGGCTAAGTATGGGTTTAGTATTTTTTTTGAAAGACAGCCAAGTCTAGATTTCAATCTGTTTTTATGCCATTTTGTTATTTTACCCAAATCATTTGTTTGTTATTACTTGGTTTATAAGGGGATTAAGATTTGAATAATATATCCAATGAAATTATGCAGCCAGCTGTACATGTTAGGCAAGATTATTGATGATAGAGAAGACTGTTGTGATTTCTATGTGTACTCAAATTCTGTATGAAGTCTTTGTAATAAACACAAATTTAAGTGCTGTTATAACCTTGTATATATTTACTTTTACTCCATCACCCCCACACCCCCCCCCCCCCCCTCTCTCTCTCTCTCTCTCTGTACCTCGTGCTAAAGCCAGGAATGGCAAAGTGCCAGATATGAGCACCATACAAGTTCACTCCACTATTATTATTATTGCTATTTTTGTATTATTTCAGGATACATTGGGGAATTTGAGATCGTAGACGACCACAGGGGAGGCAAGATCATTGTCAACCTCAACGGCAGACTCAACAAGGTTAGTATATTTTCTCTGAAATTTAGGCAATAATCAATTACACAAGTCCGTGATTGATGGCCATCATGGTATTTGAAATCAAGGATGGTATTTCATATTTTACAAAGAAACTAATAACTTACTATAAGTGTAAACCATTCCCTGTTTATGATAGATGTTTGAAGTTCATGCGGAAAGATGGTGAATATTAGTGTTGAGATGCAACTGGTCAGAGAAATGGATTTGAAAAATTAGAGGCTCATTAGGAAATTGTGTAAGATTGGACCAGCAATAATGTTAGCCAAATGAACAATACCATTTTCACATAAAACCCTAGATAATAATATTTGGAACGATACACAGTGAATGTGAGAGCTCTTGTTATTTGTCAAATGGGATGGGCCCATCACTAACAGAAATGTCCCAGAAGATTTTGGAAGTACTCTGTAAATTTTCATGTTTAACGCTTTGAGATAACAGAGATGGGCAAAAATATTCTTACCTATCTGAATGTTTTACATTGTTATCAGAATATTGTTTATGTACAGCAGGATGTGCCTGGTTATGATTATACCATGGAAGTTGGTTAACCAAGGCACTATTGGATCAGTCTGTTTAGGAAAGGAGGGACAGTTAATGATTATTTTTAAACGAAATGATTCATCTCCGTACTTTGATTCCAGTTTTTGTTTGGGAAAACTTTACTTTTGTCTCTGTAACCCAATTAAAGGTGTGAATGTAGTGTGTGTAAGCCTCACATAACCTGTAAATTCCCTGCCATGCAATTCATCGTATATTGTATGTTTTATTTTTCCCCAGTGTGGTGTGATCAGTCCTCGCTTTGATGTACCCATCAACGAAATGGAGAAATGGACCAGCAATCTCCTTCCATCTAGACAGTTTGGGTAAGTCAAATTGTTATACCTTTCTACTGGGACATTCAACTTGGTGTTTCTTCACTCATCGCCAACCCTCAAAATACCCCCCTCCCCCCTTTTGAGACCTTATTCAATGCAAATAATTTTTGTCCTAACCTGATTCCTCAAGAAGAAGAACACAGTGTCTCCTGGGGTGCATATGCATGTAACCGGCAAAATCACCAAGCCCCATTTGTTATGTACTGATCACCATTCATTATTTCAAGTAGGAAAATGTTATGCCTGGATGATCGTATGCGTTTCCTGAATATCTTAAGCTGTTAAAAATAGGAGAATGGTATAAAGAATACACGTACTGTGCTTAGCAAATCTTATATGAAGTCCAGATTTAAAGATCTGTAACTGAATTATTTATTTTTTCTTCCACTGCTAACTGATTTTTTGTAGAGAAAGTCAATAATCAAAAGTACATTAACAAATATGACGATGCTTACTTAAAGAGAAGGTTGAGTTCTGGGAAGAGGTGAAAAATAATTTTTGAGCGTTATCATTCTTATTATGCAAGTGTGGAAGAACATCAGATAAGACATGTTCCCTGAAAAGCATGGCTCTTCAAATGAAATGCCTTCATATTCGTGTTCGTGTAGTCCCATATACATCTTTATTTGTAAAGTCTTTACCAAGACTTGGCCAAATTTCTTATCATTTTGATGATTCCAGAACCTTGCAATACACACAAATTCTTATATGCTAGATGATCAAACTTTTCTGGTCGATTCCACACCGTTTCTTTCACAATGCAATCGCATGACCAGAACTCAACTTCATCTTTAAATTGAGATAGAGTTAACTGGTGCAATGTTGAGCCTCTTACAGGCCTGGTGATTTTAAATGTATGTTTACTCAATCAATGTTTTTCTTGTATGTGTTTGTATACAGGTATGTAGTCCTGACCACATCAGGAGGTATCATGGATCACGAGGAGGCGAGGAGAAAACACGTCGGGTGGCAAGATCCTGGGCTTCTTCTTCTGAACAGGGCCAGAGACGGGGTGTAAATTCACAGCAAAAAATAATAAAATAAACAAAAAAATGAGATAAAACTTACAGTCCATTGATTTCAATTGGTGTCATCTATTGCTGTAGTGTGACGTGTATGCTGTTTACAGAATACTAGAGGCTGTTTCTCAAAATCGTCATAAATTTAACTTCCAAGACATATTGAAACGTGTTACATAATTAACACATGTTTCCAAAGGATGTCCATGAATTAGATATAGACGGGTTTTGAGAAACTAGGCCCAGTTTGTAGGCGACAGTCCCCTTTCTTGAATTGACCAATTAAATTACAAATCTGAACTTTTGTATTTTAGTTGTTTAAAGTTACCTTTGGTTTTTCAAGGATGCTTCCGTCTCGACGACCACATGAATGTGGACATGAACAAATTAAAAATTGAAAAATGAATATGCTAGCAGTACCCAATGCTCAAATAATGCAAAAAGAAAAATGGTCTACTGGTATTCAAGAAAGAAGGAACAGACATCAAATGGTGTGTATGAACTGTGAAGGAGTGAATCATGCATAGAAGTGTGTTTTGTATGATTGAGGGATGGAAGTATACTGTATAGCTAGCCATGCAGCTTAGCGATGTGAGAGTGAATACCACTGATAGTTAAATTCTGTGTATAGGCATTCAAGTGTAGCAACCACCAAACAAATTGTGTTTATCTAGAATGTATAAAAATTCAAATTAAACTTTAAAAATTTGTTCGCCCCGAATTCTATGGGTCAATGGCTAAGGAGTGTAAAAGATAACATACTGCACACACTCGACCCACGTATACGAGCACGTATTGGTGCATCAAATGGTCTATGTTAAAGTGTCCGAAACTATTAATTTTTAAAAGTGCCCATTTTCCATTCTCATAAGTGCCCTTTTTAATCTCTAGTAAGTGCCCCTTTTCAGGTACGAGAAGTGCCTCTTTTCACTTTTGATTAGTGCCCCCTTAGAGGTGTCTCTTTTACTTTGACAAGTTTCCCTTTTGCTGTGTAATAACTGCCTCTTCCCCTTTTAATAACTACCTCCATTTTAACTCGGACAAGCGCACCTTATATTTTCTCATGTGCCCCTTTTCCTAATGATAAGTGCCCCATTAAAAAAGAGCCCCTTTCCCTTCTCTGGTAAATGACCTTTTTTCAGGTACGAGAAGTTACTCCTTTTCCCTTCAGATAAGTCCCCCCTTAACCTCTGATAAATGCCCCTTTAGAATATGATCGGTACACATTTTCTTTCAACTAATGCCCCTTTTCCTTTCTAATAAGTGCCCCTTTAAAAAAGAGCCACTTCCCCTTCTCATAAGTGCCCCTTCTCTGGTGAATGACCCTTTTTTAGGTACGAGAAGTTACTCCTTTTCACTTCAAATAAGTGCCCCCTTAACCTCCGATAAATGCCCCTTTAAAACTTGAATCTGATCGGTGCCCTTTTTTTTTCAACTAATGCACATTTTCCTTTATTATAAGTGCCCCTTTTTCATTCACATGAGTGCCCCTTTTCAAATATGGTCATTGTCCCTTTTCAGATGCGATAAGTGCCTCTTTTCACCTCTGATAATTTCCCTTTTAACAATGATTCGTGCCCCTTTTCCTTTCTAATAAGGGACCTATCCCCTTTTCATAAATGCCCCTATTTAAAAAAATGGGGGCCCCTTTTCTGTCGAAAAATGGCCATTTCCTATTCTCATGACTGACTTTTTTCATCCCTGATGAGTGCCTCTTTTTGAGGGTGTAAGAAGTGCCCCAATTTTAACCTCTGATAATTACTCTTTGTTTTTTGACACATGCTCGTTTTCTCATCCGATAAGCGTCCCCTTTTCCTCTCAACATTAAACGCGCCCCAAATTTCAAGCGACTAAGAGCAATTTCTACCAAAGCTTGCTCGTTATGCTCGCACGCATCTATAATTGATATACTTATGTTACTTATCAAAAATCTTTTCAGTCTTCCGTTATAAGAATGTTCATATAACCCCATCCGAATTGGGTTTTTTCCTCTCTATAAGATGTCATTTTTCGCACTGCGATCTGAAATATTAAAAATCTTGTATGGTGTATAAAGTGAAACAAATATTGAAATCATCCCTGATAATGTAATCACAATGTAGGGGTATATACCAATGTCTAAAAGATTGTATATTTTCGCTTTGAGATTTCCCTTTGTAGGTGCCCTTTTTTCTTGGTGCCCCCTACTTTGGAAATTGCTCGGCCGCCCCTGATTGTGGATTTTAAAAGTTGGAAGTCTTGAAAGAATCACTGTCAAAGACAGAAGAGTGCATGGTGGAAATGTGAAAGATTCAGAGGGGAGAATAATTCTAAAATGATTGGTCAAGTCAGAGGGTGAGATGTTACAGAAATGTGTAAGCAGAGAGCATAGTTGCATATATAATCTGCTCTAGTCTTATTCTTTTTACCCCAAGTTTATGTAGTGGCTACATCAGAGCTCAGACGGTGATCTTTATCTCCCCCCCCCCCCCTTTATATTTGTACCCTTCAGCTCTCTTTTTCTATCTCTCTCAAACACACATACACCCCTCCCTCTCTTTCTCTCTCTCCTCCGCTTTCCCTCCATCGAACTCTAATTCCCTGGTACCTTTACTTCTTTAAAGTACAATGTTCCATCTTATTCTTCAGCCTGTCACTTTAACTACCGGTATAAAATCACATTGATCAATCAAAGGCACGATAAAAAATAGCAAAATAACTTGTGTTTACAATTGGCTCATTTTTATTTACATACATGTAATAGAAATGCATTCGTTATCTCACATTACAACAGAAATAGTGTGCTTTTTTCTGATACAAGCCTACAAAATTAACCATAATTAGATTATTTTACATACATTATTTACAGGTATTAAACAAAACAAAAAGTGCTCTACTGGTTTCATGTCCAAGCTTTACAAAAGTAAATTGTATGAAACTTTATAACTACATGTAGTTCATCTGAATATGATACTTGGTAGGTATGCCAATATTTGTGTTATGTAACAGTTCATCTATCTAGAAACAACAAAAGCTGGTGCATTACCTTGCTTTCACAAAAAAATCACTTTGACTATACGGGTATTTCAAAATCTTCTCTTGTAAACAAATAATTGTTTGGTTGTTTTCACGATGCAGGCATGCTGAAAAAGGCACATTCAATGCATGTTCAGTGG
>JAVYIG010017366.1:0-26574 GCA_035222895.1 Strongylocentrotus droebachiensis
CTAACTGAGGCCGGCTGCTGTAGATGTAGGGCCCTACCTAGAAGTAGAATAACCGTCTGATATGGGTCATTTCTTTAATAAAACTGACATTTGTTGACATTCGCCACGTACATATATTCCCCATATATGTATACTTCTACTTCTACGTCGGTACTTGACAGGATCCATCAGTCAGGATATAACGTCAAGGTTGAAATGTCTGGCAAGGTGCTCTTGTGCAGTGCAGTCAGTTGGTGTATTATGTACAAGGTGCAAGTAAAAACAATTTTCAGCCATCAATGGTGTTTCTGGAATAGGGCTCCCTGGAAGGTTTCTGCTGTTGCAGAAACCAAGATATCTGGAGGGAGCATGTACCATGCTGCAACTGTCCGTGGGAAATAAGAGTGTTTGTAAAGCTCAGTACGGGCAGTGATTAGCTTGAATTTATTCGGGTGGAATTGCCTGGTGTTGTTCTGAGTCATAGGTGTGACAAACTGATCTGGATTTATTGCTACGAGGCCATGTTGAATCTTGTACAGTAGGGTTAGGCATGCAGCATGTCGACGTTTCTCCAGGGTATCCCACTTAAGGTCATTGATCATTTGATACACTTTGTTGTTGTTGTGTTTTGGTTTATTGGCGATTAGTCAGTAATTTGACTATTGTCACAAAAATACTTTACGGCACGTGTTATATCTCTCATTTTTTAATTTAAAAAAAATATATATTTAAGTTCGTTTTATATTTATTTATCTTTTAAGATAGTATCGAAAAATAATATCGTAAGCAAAACATTCATGGGCTTTGTTAGTGTACGTGCAGATTATTTGTTATATCACTTACACACCATACGTAAATGTATAGATAGTATACAAGCCTCTATATTCAATAATCTTATCATACCATTTATCATTGTTGTTACTTTTTCTTATTTTATTTTCTTAATACATTATGTTATTATATTTTTAATGTACTGAGTGTAATTTAGCATATTTATAATATTGTATTATGGTTACTTTTCTTATTTTATTTTTCTTATTACATTATGTTATTATATTTTTAATGTACTGAGTATAATTTACATATTATAATATTGTATTATGTTTTACTGTTCTTATTTATTTTTATTTTTCTTATTACATTATGTTATTATATTTAATGTACTGAGTGTAATTTAGCATATTTATAATATTGTATTATGTTTTATTGTTCATCAAGGGAGGTATTACTTCCTGATAGGGAACCGTTTCGTTCTGTGAACGAAACGAACAATAGCTTTTTGTATAATGGACTCACTCTTTTTTAAATATTCCATAATTTTTTCCGGTTGGGATTCATTTATTTCAGTTAAAAACATAGCCCTTTCTATAATATAGTTAGGGCAATGTACTAAAAAGTGTATTACAGTTTCTATTTCACTGGGGCATCTATTACAGAAACCAGTAGCATGAATTTTCAATCTGAGGAGATCATGGTTAAGTCCAATGACTCCAAAACGGAGTCGATGGATAATTGTTGAATGTTGTCTCTCTAATGAACATATATATTGTTTATTAACATCTTTTTGAAATGTTTTCAAATACGAGTTGGTTTTGTTCCACCTTTCTTGCCAAATGAGTTTGGAACTTGTGATAATTAAGCTTTTCATTTCTGACATATTTAGATTATTATTGACTTCTATTTTCTTAACTAATGCGGCCTTTGCGTGGAAATCCGCCATCTCGTTCCCTTTTATTCCACAATGTCCAGGTATCATCAACTCCTTTACTCTTTAAGTGAGTAGTCATGGTGAGAATTTCCAGAATAAAAGATTCGTCCTTCTGTTGTTGTAATGCAATAAGTGCACTCAGTGAATCACTAAAAATAACAACCCCTACATAGATATCTAATTCATCTACCCATCTGAGAGCAAGAATGATGGCAGCCAATTCAGCCCTGTACGAAGAGGTAAAATTTGCTAACCTTTTGCTCCGATGTACAGAATAGTAAGGGACGTAAAAAGCAGCTGCAGAGGTCCCTCTTTCAGGTACTTTTGATCCATCGGTGTATATATGTAATTGTGTCGCCCATTTAGTATGTATGATTTCCAGGCTGCTTTGTTTTTGCTGTGTAGGATGATCTGTTTTCTTTATTCGAGTACTTAATTCCGTTGACACTGCCGGAGGGTAGAATAACCATGGTGGAAATGGGGAGGGGGTTATCGTTTCTATTCGTTTTCCCAGCTTGCTTTGTATTCTATATCCAAAAGGTTTGTTTACGTTTTTTCCCCTTCAAGTATTCAAAATGCCAACATGGTTCAATGCTTTTCAACAACGGATGATTCGCCCATCTTTCGATGTTTTGTCGATATTTACTTGAAAGCATTTGTCTTCTTATATCCAAAGGCATTTCCCCCATTTCCACCTGTAGTGATTCTAAGGAGGTTAAAGGCAGACCACCTGCGCATATCCTCAGTGCTTGGTATTGGACAGAGTCAATGGCTTTTTTGGTGGTAGCAGCTGCACTGTCATACGCCTCACATCCGTAATCAAAAAGAGACCTTATAAGTGCTCTGTACACCATAATAAGTGATTTCGAGGAGCTTCCCCAGTTTGTTCCAGTTAGACATCTTAAGATATTTAATTTTCTTTTACTTCTCGTGATTACATTTTCGATATGTGGTTGCCAAGTTAACCTTTTATCAAATATAACCCCTAAAAAGCGATGAGATTTTTCGTACATTAGCACATTTCCATTCAGTTCTATATCAGGCGGTATAGCGGCATTCCAGCTTTTCGTAAAAAATACGGGCACTGTTTTGACAGGTGAGAGTCGAAACCCCCACTCTTCAAACCAACAAATTAAAAGATTCAAATATTTCTGTATTTTTTCAGTAATATGTACAATGTTCCTGCCTGATATCCATATTGCGCAGTCATCTGCATACATAGATATTCTTACATCTTGGTCTGTAGGTATATCACCCATCATTATATTATATAAAAGAGGACTTAAAACACTCCCTTGTGGTAACCCGTTATGCGTTTTATAAATTTTAGATGCTGTATTTCCAATTCGAACTTGAAAAGTTCGTGCTGTTAGATAATTTTCTATATACCTCAGCATGTTCCCTTCTATTCCATTTTTTGCTAATTTAAAAACCAGACCCTTTATCCAAACTGTGTCGAACGCTTTCTCTACATCCAAGAAAACTGCTATTACATGTTCGTTACTGTTTATACTCTTTTGGATGTCATTTTCTAATTGGACAATATTGTCCGTCACACTACGACCTTTCCTGAATCCACTTAAAAAATTGGGTAATAATTCATGCTTTTCAACATACCATTGCAGTCTATTTTTTATCATGCGTTCAATAATCTTGGCAAAGCATGATGTTAAAGAAATCGGTCTATAAGATGATGTATTTCTAGGATCTTTTCCTTGTTTAAGAATAGGGATTATTAAAGAATGTTTTAGTTGAATTGGAATTTCCCCGGTTTTCCATATTAAGTTAATTATATTCAGCATGATTTCCTTGATTGCTTTTGGCATATTTTCATAAACAACATATGGTATTTTATCTTTTCCTGGGGCAGTCCTTTTTCGGGATTGCACTGCCTTTTCCAATTCTGTTATAACAAAAATTTCATTTATAACATGATCTACATTTAAAATATGAATGTCATTATTTGGTGACTTCGGTAATTCCTTATTAGTATCCCTGTCTTTTATTCCTATTTTTGGAAAGTAATTTCCAAAGGCATTTGCTTTTTCCTGATCGGAGACAACATCTTTACTATTTACAATCAATGTTGACATATTTTTTGTTTTTGTTATTGGTACACCGTTCAGCCTTTTTATACAAGCCCAGATCTTAGATTCTGGCATATACCGATCAAGCTTCGTGCAAAATGCTCGCCAGTAATTTCGTTCTGCTTGGCAGAGCACACGCTGTGCTTCTGCTTTCTTTTTTAAGTACTCATCTACCTTTTCAAAAGTTATTTTCCGTGACATCTTATTACACATTCTATTTCTCTCTTTAATTTTCTCTGTACATTCTTTGGTCCACCAAGGCACCGGATTTTTAGAGACATTTCTCCTTTTCGGTACAGTTTCTTTTATACACAGTTTTAAATATTTCATGAAATTATCATATATTTCCTGTATATCATTATTTATAAATATGAGATCATTTGTAATCATCTCTTCACATTTCTTAGCAAATTTTTTCAAATTTATATGTTTAAAGGAGATAAAATCATCTGCACTTCTTATTGAAGCATCTTTATATTCAGAGCTTTTCCCGTCTAAAGTTGTTTGGATATTTATTGGAAAGTGATCACTTCCAAAAAGGCTTTCCATGACTCTCCACGTACTTCTACATGCCAGTGAAGGAGTGGTTATACATAAATCTAAGCATGACAGTTTTCCTGTTCGTGGATCCAGTCTGGTTCCTTCGCCATCATTCAAAACAGTTAGATTATGATGATTCACGAATTGTTCTATCACTTGTCCATTCTTGTCTGTTTTGTCACTTCCCCACATGGTACCATGAGCATTAAAATCGCCTACTATAATAACTTTATCATTTTTATTCACGTTTTTTAATAGCACATTCATAGAATATTCATTCAATTTCTTACAAGGATTATAAAAGTTCACTATTGATAACTTTTCATTTCCTGCGTGTATGTTTACTTGCTGTATTTCTAAATTTACATCATTCATTGGACCTTCATACTTGATTTTATTATGAATGTATATCGCACATCCCCCCCTCGCCTGATTTTCCCTATTTCTTGGGAGACATGTGTATTCAGGAATTTGAAGAACTCTATTTTCCTGAAACCATGTTTCTTGTATACATATCAAATCATAGCAATTTTTGTGTGTATTCAAATACTTTATAAGTTCTTTTCCATGCCCTAATAATCCCTGTGCATTCCATTGTAGTATGGAAAACAGTATCATCAATGTTTTAAGTATCGCTATCAACATTGTTAGCACTACTTATTTGCTGCAGCGATCTTTTCGCTGCGACCAGAACTGGTATCTCTGAAGGACAAATCGTGCTGCACGTCTTTGAACACCTTCAATTTTGGCTGTGTCTTTCTTCGTTGATGGATTCCATACTGTAGCACAATACTCAACATGGGGTCGGACAATGGATGTGTAAGCTTGTTGCCGTAACTTTTGGGAGGATCTTCTGAGATTTCGACTGATGAGACCAAGCATTTGATTTGCTTTAGATGTCGTGCCGTTGATGTGCTTTTGCCAGGACAGGTTTTTGGTCAGTAGGACGCCTAGGTATTTGTGCTCTTTGACTTCAGAAAGTTGAACATCTCCAAGATGGTAGTTTCCTTCCAGGTTGTTGCGCTTGAGTGAGAACCGAAGGAGGTGGCATTTATCAATGTTGAACTTCATCTGCCAGGTTTCTGACCACTGGTGAAGAAGATCAAGGTCCTGTTGCAGGGCATGGCGATCATGCAAGTCCCGAATGGGACGATAGATGAGACAGTCGTCTGCAAACAGCTTCAGATTGGAGGAGATTCCATTAGGGATGTCATTGATGTATGTGATAAAGAAGAGCGGACCGAGAACTGTTCCTTGGGGGACGCCTGATGAAACGTGAGACCAATCAGATGTATGACCATCCACAACTACCCGTTGAGAGGCGGTCAGAGGAGCCAGATGCAATCTCAGCGGAACCACCGTCGATATCAGAGACTGAAGCTTTCGGTCTAGGCCCTATGCTATACTGACTGTACTTCCATGTGAGATTTGGAGAGGCCCAATTCGCATATTCGGTCACATCATTATGAACTTCCACATATGTAAACCACAAGATGAAGAGAGCCAGGCAGAAAGAGGGTCTTGATCTAAGGGTGATCAAAACTCAACTGCTCCTTTTCTTCCAGAAAGCCAGAACATGTAGATCAAATATTTATAGGGGTCTACAGAAGGATACAAATAATATGAGGGTAGCTAGGTTACATTCTGTCAAACTAAGGGACAAAGACATGAATGAGGGCCAAAAAAACAATGGACTACTTCGTAGTTTTATGTATGGGCTTCAACATAACAGAGGTGGTCTTCCCTGGGAAGGGAATTATGAAGGCACTTGGTCTTTCTATGGGGAAGGATTATAAAGATCTATATAAAGTTAAACTTGGCTTTTAAGTGCATCTCAAATTGGGCATCTTGTCAGGGTATAAATATGAGGGTACTTTATAATTAACTGGGTTTTGGGACAATATTACACAACAGTATATGTAATGTCGGAAATGTACATGTATTGCTGTTGGTAAATAAATCAAATCAAATAATAGTGATGCGCATGTATGAAAAAGAAAGAGGAAGAAGCAGTGTAGATAGTTACAAGAATGAAAATGGGGGGGGGGGGGGAGAGAAGGAAAGTGTGAATGTACTGTACATGTAAATGTCATGATACTAGTAAAAGTATACCAGTATACCATCACAAAACATTCACAGTTTTACCAGTAGTATAAATTGCTACATTATCTGCAAAAATACTAATGTACATGAGCCAGCAGTTACACTTTGAATAATGTCATTAATATAAAGAAGGAAAAAGGTGGGGCCAAGTACTCTACCCTGAGGTATTCCGATCGTTATTTCACCTGGTTTTGACAGTTTACCATTTAGGCTGACAGCCTGTTTTCTTTAGGTACATGTACGTAACAGTGGAGTGATCTTTCAAGAAGGCTGATTGTTCAAGTGTTATATAAGATCGTGCTGGAGTAAATACGAACTAAATTGGTTTAGAACCAGCTTCTCCGGAATAGCTAAATGGGATACAACAGAAATTGGCCTGTAGTTTGAATAGACACTCGCATAGACACGCGCATATTTTCCGTCGGTAAAAACAAATCCATTCTTTAATAAGTAGTTGAATATAGTGGTTACCCGTAGTTTTTTTGATAAAAATGGTGCAGCAATATTTAGTAATTTGCTGTCAATATCTAATATATCTAAATTGCTTTTTGTTGTTAGCCTTCTTAACAGTTTCAAACATCATCTTCTGCAATTTCAATGAATTTAAATTTATAAAGACACTTTGGATTTCTCCAGCATAATGATTCCTGAAGAAAGGAGTTCGTGATCTTCTGGTCTATATTAATGAAAAAAATCATTCAGTTCATCAGAACTTAAGTCATTATGAGCATTATTTTCATATTTTGAATGACCAGTGGCTCGATGGAGTTCAGAGTTTTTTGGGATTATTTTGAAATTTGATAGAAACCGTTTGAAAATAATCAGTCTTTGCCTTGCACACATCACTCGGTATGTACAGTATTCCTTTGTTTACGGAATTCATTGAAGGAAACATCACATTTATCTTTACGTTTAAGATAATCTCTTTTGTTCATAGAGGCTACAATGTCTGGTGTTATCCATGGGTTATATTTATTCTTAAAATAAGTACATTTAATGGGTTCATGTTTGTTACAAATTTTAAAAAATGTATTCATCCAGGGAAAACCAAATGTCATTACTTGGAACTTCCGTTTGTAGGTTGTAATCGTTTACAAGACTATCACAACAGCTTACATCATATAGAAATTCCTCAGACTCAAATTTTGTATATGCTCTAGGAACAGGCCATTTTTTGACCAGAATGTTTTACTTTACAATGTACACACGTATCATGTAATGATCACTTAAAGAAATCTGACCAACGCCACTAATAACATGCAATTCTTGCATTGTAGTGAGAATCAGGTCAATACAAGTTGAAGAAGATGCAGTTACATGTGTTGGTTTGTGGATAAGCTGATGCAAAGCAAAAAGACATTCTAAAGAGTGGATTGCTGTATCATTTCCACTGCTATAATCAACATTAAAATCACCAAGAATAATCAAATCCTTATTATCCATTATGATATTCTCTTACATATTGGACAAGGTGTCAAAGTATTCAGGATCCGAGTTAGGCGGGCGATACAAGCAATAAACAAGGATATTTATTATTTCGCATTTCAATTCTATACAGAACCATTTCAATGTCATATTCAGTAATAGAATCTCCCTGATCAATCACATTTGATGATTTTTTAATATAAAGACAAACATCACCTCCTCTTTTGTTTATCCCTTCTTTTTTTATAATATCATAGCCTTCCACTGAAACCATTAGATTTTTAATTTGATCATGGAGCCAAGACAAGTTTCAGATATCCAGATCAAGTGTTATGAGAATAAATTGTATTTTGTCTATTTTAGGATAGAGACTACATATACATGTACTGGTACATGCAATAATATGAGCTAATTTCAGTCCAGTATAGCATTCAATTTGGGTTTTAATATATCATGCATCGATGATTGTAACTCTCAAGCATGGGTTCATTCTTTGTTAACTGATTATGTCCCGGTAATAGTGAACGCATCATTTAATACCTAATTCAAACAATCATTTTTTTTTTGTTAGGCACGGCCTTTGAAATTTTGCACGCATCTGTGCATTCAGTTACACATGGCAGTGCAGTCATAATGTATACATGTACATGATGCTCGGTCATACACTGTATGTACATTGTATAGTGACTTTTTGATAGTAGCCATAAGAAGCAATATTAATAATTTGGTACAAAGAGGGAAAATAAAAAATGTAAAGCTTCCATTAGGCATGTTCTGTATGCATATTAAATGCTTATAAACCTGCATACACATGTACATTTACATGTACATGTGTCTGACTTTGATATACATGTAGATGCACATGTATACCGGGGTACTTATAAAAAATGAAAGTGAATTTGTAAGTGAAAATGATGAAGCTATGGTTCGCTTTACAAGAACCCACCATCATTATTGTTGTCATGGATATAGTAGCTAGTACATGTATATCCATGATATGAATATTAGAAGGCAAGGATCTGTTAAAGGGAGAGGTGAGCATTTAAAAAAAAAAATCGCTGGCAAGCAAAGAAAAAAAAGAAAAAAAAACTGCAATGTTTTTACTTTTGTAGACTGGTTATTTACTCAGAAAAGGAGCTCTGATAAAAGGAGAAGAAAAAAAAATTGCCTTTGCAGGTCTAAAATTGTCTACAGCTTCAAGAAAACACTGCTAGGGGGGAAATATATATGTACCGGTATATCTGAAGGGCTGTCTAAAGAAATAAAACTGTAGACAGTCATAGTGAAGAACCGAACTCTCAAGAATTTATATATCAACAGTTTCAATTTTCAACTATTATTTGTATACCGGTATATACATGTAATATTATGTATATTTTATAAAAGAAATTAAGGTATGCCAGGTTTTAGTTTTGGGTGTTTAAAAAAAAGTATTATCAATAATCTATTTAGGGGGTACAAACAGTAGTACATGGTACAGTATGGCATCCATACACAAAGATCTGCCACTACATGTACATGTATATATGTGAAGAACCAACAAAACATGTGTTAGATCCATTTGCTTAAATAGTAGACAGTCCAGTTATGGTGTTGACCAGTAGTATTTGAAAAGAGCCCACAATTTCAGACAAGTTTTTGCTATTTTCTACATGTACTATGTCCCATTTGCAGGCCAAACAAATGAAAAGGTTAAATTCCAACAGCATTTGAAAGATAATACTAATTTAGAACTTCCCTAAAAAAGGTGGGGCTTTGAAAATGTCTTAAAGTGGAAAATAATGACTATTAGTTGTCAAATCGACTTAGGAGCTATAGAGCCAATAAGTAATAGTCTTGATTTCAGACCATTGTACCGAATGGTCATACATGTACGTTTTATGCTGCGCAAAGATTCAATCAGTTTAATTTTGGCCATCACAAGAAGTGGGTTATTGATGAGGACAAATGCTCATGTACCCTTTACAGCTCATTTTATGTTACCAAAGAAGAAAAAAGGCCAGTCAGTCACTCAATAGTGTCTGACAGTGAAGTCTAGCAAGTAAACGGGTTACCTTGCACAATCTGAATATTAGGACACTACTAACGTTTAAATTTCACAGATAGGACATACATGACATATTCATAATTCCTGCAAAGTTCTACATAATTTGAGGTTGGCTGCAAAAGGGACATAGTACCTTTAAGAGGCTTCACAAAGGCACTACAAATCATTTGACACTCCAGTTGCTTTTTTCTTCAGAAAACTTTTATTACAACCATTAATGTTGGAACTTCTAAGTTCTGTTCAATATTTGTTATAGCTTGCATGCATTTGTAAAATGTATATCTGCAAATCTGCATGCATGTTTTCAGAGTATAATATATATATATATACTGTAGATATACTAAGTGATGCAGGACAGTGGAGGATAGTGTAAGTTTGGTTCAAGATCGGGTCAAAACTCGGTATGCTCAAATCATCTATACATTGCTCAGGAGTTACATTGTACTTATTGTAGTTGTACACCAGTGCGCATCATCATGCTACTCATGTACATGTACATGCATGTAAACCTTGATACATGTTCAGTAATGTTTTGATTTTATTTTATTATATGCGGTATATGTTTATTTTTTTGTGGGGGGGGGGGGGGGGGGGAGGCTCTTGGACAATCGCTCCCCCCCCCCCCATCCCATCCCTCTGACTCGTTGATAAAAGCAGAAAAATATTTTAAAGGAAACTGATCAGTGAAATACTGTATATAGCAAAATTTGATAGAACATGAGAAATTAATGATTTTTAAATGCTGTAATCAAACAAACACAAATTGGCAACTATACGATTCCCATGGTAACAGCCTGTCATTTGTTTAATATACAATATACTGATAAATATCAGATAAATCCCTTTGTTTTATTGTTGAGGGAATGGATCTACAGTATGTCATAAAAAAGCTATAGAAGGAGGATGTTTGAATAAAAACACGTGTCCAATTACATGTATATAGAGAACATGGGTATGACAACGTATATTTTTGAAGATTTTGATGTGGATAAATTAGAGAGCAGACAAAGAAATGGAAAGACAGAAAGACAGAGAGAGAGAGAGAGAGAGAGAGCAATAATTACAATGTACATGTACAACAATTCAACAATTCATGTCTAATAAATTTTTGATTTCATTCTTTGCAGATCATCTATCTGTCGACATTACAATCCCATTCATTCAGCCCATCCATCATACAGAAGAAATACTCGTCACTCATTGGCCAAAGACTGTGCTCTGCTCAGTAGCACAATGAGCATACCATATTAATTTGCAGCCAATCGACATATTAGAGACGTTTTTTTTTGCCAATGATGTGTGCGGGGCAATTTGGCTGCAGATGGTGATACAGGCACTAACAGTCACTTGGAAGTTTGAACAGACGCACTCTGCTCCCATGATCAGGAACACTCCACAAGGATGAGGTGCTGAGCGCATGCAGTAGATGTTGTGTTCTGAGCCTCCATCATTCACCTCCATCATTCTATCCTAAAGAGACGGCTCTAGGTGTCGGTGGCCGTGGAAGATTTACACCATCATGGCAGGCTGCTCTAAATGGTAAGCCCTCAGCATAAATTATGCAAGAAAAATTGTACGTGTCTTGGTGTTCGGGGAATTGGTAATGAGCTTGCTTGATGTCAAATACATGTATGTTTCTGTACACAAACTACAGTACATGTACAGTACAGTCTTGTGTATTTACAGGTACATGTTTACATAGATACATGTACTTGTAAGTCATCACAATAGAAGGAGGGAGGAGAGAGAGAGAGGGGGGGGGGGATGTACATGTACTTGTTTATTTGTGTTTTGTTTTTATGATCTCTTTTACTTTAGGGCTGTTGATAAAAACCTTTAAATGATCAGGTGTACATTGTATACTTGTAAGTCCTTTTAATGTGCATTTCAGTTTCATGTATTTTTTGTATCTGAAGAGGATGTGTACATTCAGTTCTTAAAAAAGAAAAAGAAGAGAGCGAGAGAGAGAAAGAGAAAGGGGGAGGGGGAGTAAATTGCCATGTGAACTTACAAAATTAGACAAATATAATCTCCAGTTAAATTTTTAATAGCATTATAAAGCGGGAATATCAATATCAATATGTGAAACAGATAATCATTTCAAAATTCAAATGTATACATGTACGTTATATTTTGTCAGAGCAAAAAACGTATTGCAAGTGATAATTAAATATTGATGTCTTTCTGTAAATTATGTTTTGAAGATGGGTTTGCAAAATAGACATGGGAATAACAAGTCTTCTGTAACCATGGCAATGAGTGGGGATCTTTTCTTCCTGAAGACTGTAGTAAAACCTGCCAGGAGCTAGGGTCTTTGTCATTTCTTCTGAAATCAGTGCTCCCTCCCTCATCTCAAATTCATGGATCTTCTAGTACATGTAGTACGATTACATGTTTTAGTTATAAAGAGTATGAATCTTTCCTTGCTAACTCTGTCTTTTAAAAGAATGAAATCTCTGAACCAAAAAGGTTCTGAAATACAGATTTCCTACATGTACATGTGAAAGTTTTAATCTGCAAGTATGTGTTTTTAGTGGATTATCCTATGAACATATGTATACCTGTAATGTTCCTCTCAGCGCTCTCTCTCTCTCTCTCTCTCTCTCTCTTTGATAGCCTCAACGGCACACCTACAATGTACATGTACATGTAGATGTATGCTCTTGTGAAGCACTTGCATTTAGGTGTAGCTGTTGAGGAAAAAGGCATCCCCAATAAGCCATTTTCGTAATGCAATTTGCTAAGTGCCTTGTTAGAAATAATTTTATTCACCCTTTACGTATAATTGTGCATTGAAGGACGAGCCATAAAGTTTGTCTTACCTAGCAACAATTAACGCAGGCAATTTCCATCCTGACTACCAGGGTATTGAGATACAATTATTTGTAACAGTGGCACTTGGCACATATAACCAAGTTTTAAAAAAATGCATTAAATTGTATTACAATATGAAAATGGTATGAAAATGGTATGAAAATTACGATTTTTTTTTTTAATGGCTTGTACTTTAACAGTACTTCTACATTTAGGTCTACTGGAAATGACCAATCGCGTTAAAATATAATTCAGTATTGGCAGAAGGATGCAGGGCAAACATTTAATTTTCTCTAGCTCTCTCTCTCTCTCTCTCTGGCTTTGTGATAGCTACAGGTACACTGTATACAAATCAGATCACCCTGCAGCAATACACATTACACTTTGCCAGAGCTGTTCTGCTCACTATTCCACTGCATGTTTTTTGCTGGTTTTAGAAGATCATGTGTTGATAAATATTAAAAAAAGAAGAAAAAAAGAAGAAAAAAAGAAGAAAAAAAGAAGAACCGCTTATAATTTATTTAAAACAAATAAAATCATCTGGCCTGACAGGTAATTCAAGCTCTGTATATGGGCTTACATTTCAACTATACTGTAAATCTTATGTGTAATTGTGTATGACATCTTGAAATTTGTTGGGGGTCCTGACAGAGAGTTTGGGCGCCCCTGCAGAGATGCCAACCAGTACGATTAAATCGTATTTAGTACGATAATAAGAGTGAAATACGATATCACCTCTTAAAATACGATTAAAAAAAACAAAAAAAACAACAGAGGAATCGCATAGAAACATGTACAAGTAAACCCCTGCAACCCCAACAAAAACTTTGCTTTACAATTTTCTCATTAAATTTTAATGAAAGAGCAAACATTTTTCTTGACTGTACTTGCCAGTAAAACATTTTTCTGAAATTTTACTGGCCCAGGGCCGACAGGCCAGTGGTAGTGTCAAGTTTGTGAAAATCTTTTTTTTTTTAAAAAGGATACTCAGTCTGTTTTTTTGTGTGTCAAGAGGTTGGCATCTCTGCCCTTGTGTCATGGGTGCTTGTAGTGTCGAGTCCTGTCTTTTAAATTTTCAAAGCAAACTGGTAGGAAAATGGGTATCGACTTGGTATTATACATGTATATGTAACTTGTTCAGACTTAAGGAAATTAATACAAAACTTGTGTAAAAAATCATCGTATTGCGAAATGAGTTTGTGTTGAAGAGATTAATGTACATTGACAGTTGGCTATAATATATGTCATCAGTATGCGATCATGATAGCCTATGCATACGATACAATGTTCAGAACTTCAGACCAGATGGGACGCTGATTCTCTATCGAGTTTTCATTCGAAACGATGCTCAAACATGTTTCAAACTTTTACATTTATTAATCCATCCATGAATTCCTCACATTCCAGCATGAAATACAATCCAAAGAACATTCTCTTTCACTCTGTCGCTAATAATTTATATGTGTGTACATTTAGGTGGCGTTACACTCTCCTTTTTAGGTAAGTACTTGGACCGATAGTGCAAATGTTTGAGTGATTAATCAACTAACCGAGCATGGAAACTGTTACCTAAATTGTTAAACATTAAAGTTGCTCAAGCGTGGGTATATAGCTGTTCGTGAAGTAGGCAACTTGGCGATCACTCCCGATCACTACATAAGACTGAGCAAATGGATATTACGGTCCCGTGCGTACTAGTGCGTACATCAATGTGCTGCCCTCTATATACCCACGCTTGAGCAACTTTAAAGGGGAAGTCCACCTTGATATTAAGTTGGTTTTAATAGAAACAGAAAATTGAGAGGAACAGGCCAATGAAAGATGATGTTTGAAGGTTTGCATGGTGGTATGAATAATCACGGAAGAGGTTTACGGTACACCATGTGTAAAGTCCTCGAGGGACTGAGGAAAGTAGATAGAGAATAGAGGTGAGATGAAAGGCGAGAAAGTGGAGGTTAGAAGGAAGAGTATCTTTCGGAAGTGAGTTTAGTCCTGAAAAGGATAGGCCAATGAAAGTTTGAGCAAATTCTGATTAAAAATGAGAAAGTTATACATTTTTGATGTTGTGATCAATCAAACACAAATTGGCAACTCTATGACGTATCTTGCGAGCTCCCCTCCCATTTGCTCTATACATCAAAATTTCATTGAATTTTCTTCGCTATTGATGATGGAAAAGATTTTTTCCATACAGGGGTTGTATAGATAAACATATGTACTTGCAGCTACTTGTATCATATTTAGGGTGCATGTTTGATTGAGAAAAAAATTGTGGGAAAATAAACATTTCTGATTTCTTTTAGTACAGGGTACCTCTCAAGATATGTCACAGAGTTGCATTTGTATTTTGTCAAATATTCCACCCAGAATCTAGAGTTCCTGAAGAGATTCTGTATGATATAAGTATGATACATGTGTACATTACATTGTAAAGTACAATTTATTGGATACACAAAAATGTTTCAGAATGGGTGAATATCAAACGCAAGTGGGTAACACTTCCTGTTTTGCAGGAAACTCTTTAGAACTTTGGCAACATAAACCAAACATCGTGCTGTCACTTCAGTAAAAAAAGACGTCTAAGACCACCAGGGTCATAATGAATATGAAACAAATGCCATTTTGAAGTGAACAGCGTGTACATGTATATGGATTTTTGCAGTTTGCATGGCAGTACATGTATTGTACATGTACATGTATGTGTTACTCAGTCAGTTTACATTTACAAGTGACAAAGAAGCTCAGAAACAAAGAACCTTATTCCACTAAATTTTCACTAAATTTTGAAAAGGTTCTGAAATACATAAGCATGTTATGCTGTGAACAATTGACAATGTGTTTGTTCTTTTTTTCTTTGTTTTTTTCCCCTTTTTCATATCAATACAAAGAAACATCATACAAATAAATATAATGAATAACATGTAAGTTTGACAAAATATGTTTCTAGTTATTAAAATACAAGGAAACACAAATATATTGATTGGTGCCAAACCATCATGAAAACAATCTGTATAAAAATAAGAAATAAGGGGGAGAATGGATATCTTATGTATGTTTAGCAGGTTTCTTACAAAGGAAAAAGCAGGAGACCACATGTCGTACAGTTGTACTGTAAGTGTAAATGCTTGATGATGGCCGTGGCCTCGGCCGAGTTAGCAAAATAAAAGAACAACCCATGCAAGGGACGCGATTACAAATCCATTTATCATTTGTATTATAAATTAGTGTGTTCTATTCAATGTTAAATAAGATATAAGTGAAGTGATTCAAAGTGAGCATGGCTGAATTAATTTTGAGTGAAAATAACAAAATATATTTAGTGAAATATTTTGTGTTGAGAAGTGCATTTGTGCTGAGAAGTACATGTACATGTATGAATCAAGTACTTGCATGTGCTATGAAGGTAATGGATCAATATCCAGAATGAAGTTAACTATTAACCTGATTTGTTAACAATGGAAAATGGTATTTGTTTTAAAATATTAAAATCTTGTTGAACATGAAATTATATTCTTTTGTAAGAGGATGAAAGGAATGAGACGTGTGAGTCTTTATTCCAGTCTTATTTGGAACCATGATCCTTTTTTGATGGATGGGGATTTTGACAAACATTCAATCTGGTATCTAGGTCGTGAATAACAATAAAGTAAAGGTTTGCAAGAATTCATTGGACCTTACAATTACAAATCTATTTCATGCAATTGTCCCCCCCCCCCCCCCACAAACATTCAATCTGGTATCTAGGTTGTGAATAACAGTAAAGTATAAAAAGGTTTGCAAGAATTAATTGGACCTTACAATTACAATTTGTTACGCCTGAATTAAATAGTGATTGTTTAGTGAAGTGAATCACATGTTAAAGGTACTACTGTATGTCCCATTTGTAGGCCAAACAAATGAAAAGGTTAAATTCCAACAGCATTTGAAAGATAATACTAATTTAGAACTTCCCTAAAAAAAGGGGTGCTTGAAAATGTCTTTAAGTGGGAAAATAAGCCAGTCAGTCACTCAATAGTGTCTGACAGTGAAGTCTAGCAAGTAAACGGGTTACTTGCATAATTTGAATATTAGGACAGTGCAGCTAACGTTTGAATTTCAGATATAGGACATACATGACATATTCATAATTCCTGCAAAGTTCTACAGAATTTGATGTTGGCTGCACAAGGGACACAGTTATCTTTAAGTGAGATGAAATATTGGCAGTTGAGTGAGAAAAAAATGTGAGATAAAAATACACAAAGTTGAATAAACTTTAAAGTGTGACAATCACCTGAAGAAAAAAAATTGTGTATCGTAAGAAGGTATAAAATTAAGCAGAAGAAATTGTAGCTTACATTCTATAGGTTAGCTGTTATGGGAATATGAAGAAAAAAAAAGGATTACTGTACATAAAACCCCACACATTGAACCTCGGTTCGAAGTACTACTTTCGGGGTTGCATGCGGGCCCTATTCTATGCAAGCACGTTTTGATTGTTCTACCCAACAAGCCATTCTTAAATGTATATTGAGAGTGTTATCAAACTGTAACATCTCTTTGTAGAAGCCCTATTTGAAGCTCAATTTGAATAGAGGATAGGGACGTAGAAACCCAAATATCAAGAGCAAAATGTGTCATTGTGATCGGTACACAATTCTGTTCATGTACTGTACACTTTAATGATGTACAGTTACACTTCAATGATGTCATTTTGGCATATTTCCTTAGAGAGGGGCAACTTCCATTACACTACTGCCAAGTACATGTACACAAAAAACAGACTTTAGCAGTGTAAACAAGTCTTGAATCATTCCAAATACATCTCCAGGTTTTTCTCTTTCAGTAAATAATTGTTTTTTGTCGATAAGAGCCCTGCCTACAAGCAAACAGTAGAGAAAAAAACTGAGTAAACACATCTTTACATGTAGTTGGTGATTGTCAATACATGCATGCTATTTTTTTGGATAAAGAATATGCAAGCATTGCAAAGCAGTGGTTTGGGTCACGAAATTTGAAGGAATATGTTTTGTTGGGTCAAGTAGGTCGGATGTTCCAAGAATTATGGAATGGCAATAGGGCATTTCCTGCAATGTGTCCCATGAGATAATTATCCATTTCTTTCATCCAAAAAGGAAGATGTCTCTTGATCTGACTGTTGAATGATAATTCATTAAGGTACTACAGTCAAACCTGCTTTAGCATCCACCTGTATAGAAAGACCACCTTTCTATAAAGATCGCATTTTTTGTTTCCCTTGAATATTACATGTATGTCAGTGTCTATTTATTGAAACGTGCATTGAAGGAACCTGTTGTTAAAGACCACCTGCCAATAAAGACAACTTTTTATGTTTCCCTCGAGCGGTCTTTACATACAGGTTTCACTGTACTACCATTATTAAATGGTTGTATCAAGATATCTTTCATTTTGGCGTGAAATGAATGGGGGGAGAAGGAGCATATGTCTTATGGGACACATTGTACCTATCGCCCAATGTTTGAAGCATCTTCATCTTTGAACTGATTATTGTAAACCTTTCAGTTGAAAATCAATAGTACTTTTGTATAAACTACATGTACATACATGTACAGTGTATGCAGTACATGTATGTCACTTACACAAACTGTTCAGTTTTTCATCAACCATCCATCAGGAATTAGGTAGTGAAAGATTATTTTTGTTTAATATTGCGACCAATAGTATGTGAATTATGGTAAGGTATTACAACTACATTTACACTGTACATGTAGGATAGTGAGGTAACCAGTAACTTCACTTTTAGCTTACATGTATACACTGTACATGTACATGTATATATGCAGGTCTTGAATATCCAGTATAACATTCATTTTATGCAGGACAAATGTATTGTCTTGTATTCTGCAGTAATGTACTGTCTCATATAAAGTAAAATTACTTACTCTTGTCCTTTTTTCCTTGATTGATTTTTGTTTGTTTTTCTGTTCTGTTGCTAGGTTACAGCATGGAAAGTACTGGTTTCTGGTGTGCTTAGTCTTGTGTCTCCTAGGTTTGGTCATTGTTCTGGTCATCAACGATGCCAGTATCAATGTCATGCAGAGGACTGTTACTTCCCATCGTAAAAACCTCGGCAGGTGAGAATTCCCTAGACCACTTCCACATTATAGTAGTCCAGCCAAGACGTGATTTTCTTTTTGCGTTGGACGGCATCTTGGGGGGTAATGCATGGCATCCATGCTAAAAATCTTTAAAAAATACCAAGGAATAAGATAAGAGGTGGATACCATGCACATTTTTAAAACTAAAAATTATTATTATTCATTTTTTTTGCTCAAAATTTAAATGTCAAAATTCATGATTTCTCAAACATGCCCCTCCCCCCCAAAAAAAAGAAAAAAGAAGAAAAGAAAACCCAACAACAATGAAAGGCACGAGACACAGATTTAGGGAAAATGAAACTATTGTCTGATCAAAATTCAGGACTACATGAAATTTGTATGTCTAGTCATTCCTATTCAAAATATGAAAGAATAGCTAATCGGTTGATTTTAGTCTAGAAACATTGTTTTATAGCTTGATTAATATCTTGACCTTGAGACCAACAAAAAGAGTTTATTAATATTATTTAGAATTTCAGAATTTTAGACTCAACCGCGACAACGATCACTGAATATTGTAGGATCGCATATGCTTCCAAAATGTTCATTTGAACCAAATTCATGAACCCATACCAAAACTTTGTATTACCTTTAAAGGTCATTGTCATAAGACATGACAATATCCTTTTCAAAGTCATCAGAACTTCATGACGTCATCCAGGCGCCATTTTGTGAAAATGAACTCATGATCATATCTTCATTACGGAAAGTCATTTCTCATTCATATTTATCATGATCAAGGTCAATATCCGTCCGGTCAATTTCAGGTCAATCAACGCGCGCGTACGATCGCGTGTCAAAATCCATAATAGAGTGGTGAAGTGTGACATCATCAAACACTATTTTGAGAATTTCTCAATTTTAACATCATTTTCCGAAAGAGCATTAAAAAAAAATGTACAAAGGTCGACAAAAATCTATTATATATGTTGAATATTGGCTGAGATATGACCACCTGAATAAATAGATTTCCTATTGAGTGTTTTTTTGCTCCGGTTCATAACTTTACGAACCAGAGCAAATATTTATTCAGATGGTCATATCTCAGCCAATACACAACATATTCAATTGATTTTCGACATTTGTACATTACTTATGATGCTCTTTCGGAAAATGAAGTAAAAAAATTGAAATTCTAAATATTGATTTTTATGATGTCACAGCTTGGGTAATCTATAGCTCTTTGAGATGCGATGCAGTGATGCACAGGGACCCCTAATTTTGTTTTCATATTTGAATAGAGTACAGTATGAGTCTGAGATATGATTCCATGTCTCATTTGGCCATTGAAAATATTATGATGTCATCATACTGGCCTTGGAACTCAAAGTACGAATTTGCATATTATAACGTCAGAATATTTATGGAAAATTGATTGTAACTCTGTAAATATTGAAACCTTTTTGTCCTAATTTTGATATGTTATACATGTACATGTAGCTATGACAATTCGCTACAAGATCAGTTTTCACCATTTTTCATTTTGAAAACGTCATCATAGTGAAAATTTTAATTTAAAGATAAAGTTGAGTTCTGGTCATGTGATTGCATTGTGAAAGAAACGGTGTGGAATCTATCAGAAAAGGTTGATCATCTAAAATATAAGTATTTGTGTGTATTGCAAGGTTCTGGAATCATCAAAATGATAAGAAATTTGGCCAAGTCTTGGTAAAGTTACAAACACTTGCACAGAAAGATGTATATGGGACTACACGAACACGTGGCGTAAAAAGCCGCCCCCCCCCGATTTTTACGATTTGACATGCATATTTAGAATATGAAGGCATTTGAAGAGCCATGCTTTTCAGGGAACATGTCTTAACTGATGTTCTTCCACACTTGCATAATAAGAATGAGTAATGCTCACAAATTATTTTTCACCTCTTCCCAGAACTCAACCTTCTCTTTAAGACGACATGTCAGAATTTCTTAATTTACGTGTTATGCCTATGAAAGTTGAATTTGGTTCACATCATGCATCTACATGACATTGGTCTTTCAGCAGTATCTCGCTTATTTTGGATCTATTTTCCCAAATTTGGTATGTTATAGCTGAGACTATGAGCTTGTTGGATTATCATTTTTAATTACCCCTAGATACTCTAAAGATGCGATCCTACCCCTCTTATCGGGCATGCTGGGAGGCTCCAAGACAGCAGCAGAGCTTAAAGATGGAGAGAAAACCTCTATCAATGGGTCATTCTTCAGGTCAACCCTAGAGGGAATCCTAGACAATGACTTCAGCCAAGCTCCGGAGATATCCATACCACAGATGGTCAAAGAGGAGAGGAAATATCGCCATGATGACCAGTTTGAAAAGTACCTGGTGAGTCAGTGATTATACCTAAGCCATTGACTGCTGAATTCTCTCACTCCTGCATATTTTAATACAGGATCCTCCTGGTTTCCATAGACAATGGGTTAAGGGCCAATCCAACCCTTGTAATAATTTCCTCTCTGCATGAAAGCAGAAAAAATAAGAGACATAGAGAGGCAAAAGTTAGAAATAAATCTGGTCAATGATGAGAAAGTTATAAGTGCTTGAAACATGAGATCACCAAGTCTGTGCAAATCTCAAATTGGCAATTTTGTCAGTGGATTGTGACGTTGTGATGGATAAATTCTACCATTTGTCATGTACTAAAATATCTAAAATGTCTGTTTTTCTCCTCATAAAGCGCCTTCTCCCTTGGGGCACCAATACAAATTTGTTGTGTCTAGGATATTATTAAAGGATCTTTAAAATGACCCTCCTCAATCATACGTTTCAAACAATTGATATTTTAGTTATTTTGTGTATTGGAACGAATGGGAACGTTTATGGCACCTCGGCCCAGTTACACTGCCGATTCGGCCAATTTTAAATTCCAATACGCATAGTGATTACAAATTTCAAAAATTCATAACTATCTCATCTTTTGTTAGATTTTGTACAAACTTTCCCCAGTCTCCTTCTCTGATTTTGTTGCTTTCTTTCTAGAGTAGTTTACCACCATGGTTTTCCTTTAAAGGAGTTCTAAAATGATAGCCAGAAATGTTCAGCATTTAAATGTATTTTCTGCTCAAGCAAGAAGTGCATTACCTCTTGATATCGTTTTGGCTCTTGACAAAGGGTATTCCTTGTATGACTTAAGTCTCTTGGGTGTTTGTAAAAGTCAGTTACATGTATGATAATGATGTTGAGAGGTGTGGTGATATATACACTTTGCGAGGATTTCAGCTTTGATTTTGAACAGATATATCAGACTTGTATCCTTCTCTTACACCTTTCTCTTTCTTTCTCTTTCTCTCTTTCTTTCTCTCTTTCTTTCTTTCTTTCTCTCTCTCTCTCTCTCTCTCTCTCTCTCTCTCTCTATCTATATCTATCATCCTCCCTCCCTCTGTCTGTCTGTCTCTGTCTCTATCTCTCCCCTTCTCTCATTTCTCAATCTCATGTCTCAATTTCCCAATTACTATTCTATGCATTTTCCAAAGAAGAAAACACTTGATGGAAATCAATTTTGATTTTCTCCATCGTCCACGCATCAGTTTTGATTTCCTGTTTTCCCCTCTTCTCCAGAAATGTCCCACCACAGTGCGGAAGAAGATGCTGGATAATCCCAATATTCGATCCAAGTTTGTCTCTGACATCCCGATCCTCATGTGGGATAAGCACTTCAATGCCAGCGAGTTCAGAAGACTCACCAAGTTCAAGAGCATCAATGGATGGAGGGACATCAATTATACAGGTGATTAGGGTAGATATATACTTTCAGGGTTCCCTGTAGTCATTGGAAAACCTAGAAAAGACATGGGGGAACATATTTTATGGTCTGGATAACTCATGAAATAGGGGAAAATTACCCAAATCACGGTAAATCAATATCATTCAAAGAAACAAATGTTGTGGCATTCTCAGGGCCAGAGACTCAGAGGTGTTTTAAGTTCCCTAATTAATATATGTACATGACAAGGTAGTAAAGGTTAATTTTTCATGTAATATTACATGTTAAACAAATTTTATTACATATTTCTCTTCTCTTCTCTTCCCTCTCTTCTCTCTTGTCATTCCCTTCGAAACCCATCTCTTCTCTTTCTCTCACCCTACTCACTGTCTCCTTTTTTGTTCTGTCCTTTTCTCTCTTCTCTCTCTCTCACCCTCCCTCCCTCCCTCCCTCCCTCCCTCCCTCCCTCCCTCCCTCCCTCCCTCCCTCCCTCCCTCCCTCCCTCCCTCCCTCCCTCCATCCCCTCCCTCCCCCTTCCCTTCCTCCCGTCCTCCCTCCCCTCCCTCCCCTCCCTCCCCCTTCCCTTCCTCCCGTCCTCCCTCTCTCCCCTCTTCCCTCATTTTTGTTCTCCCCCCCCCCCCACTCCCTCCCCCCTCAGATGTTCGTGGCATGGTAGGGCACCTGAACTCCCCCAACAATCAGTACATGTTTGATGACAGGTTACGGAAGGGCCAAGTTCCATCAAACGATTGCATAACATGTGCAATCATTGGCAACGGAGGCATTCTCAAAGACTCAGGCAAGGGAGCAGAAATCGATGCTCATGACTATGTTTTCAGGTAAACATTCTAATCTGTTTTGATGTGATTTGATTTGATTTATTGGTTTCTGCATCTCTTTTTTTGTGCATCATACATTTTCATGAACATAATATGGTTTGATACATTATTTCATATGGATATATTATACAGAAAATAAATGAAATTAAACAAATTTATTGAATGCATAATTAACATACATTAGATGCAGGAGGGCTACAGCATTTTAAGCAAAGTACCTTGACAATAAAATTAAAAAAACAGAAGAGTGACTTGCAGAGAAGATAAGGAAAGGGGAGAGAAGGAGCGTTGGTTTTCTTTTGTCATTATGTATCAAATAGGTGGGAGGGAGAAGGGCCCAAGTCCATCAGAACAGTTTTTTTTTTAGATGTTTAGAGAAATTTTTATCCATTTGCATCATAAACAGGATTTCATGTGGTCATTAAAAAAAAAATTGTCTTCCTTCATTCTCACTCCCTACCTCTCTCTCTTGTTCTCTGTCTGTCTCTGTTTCTCTCTCTCTCCCTCTCTCTCTTGTTCTCTGTCTGTCTCTGTTTCTCTTGGTATCTGTCTTTTCCCCCTCCCCCCCCCCTCTCTCTCTCTCTCTCTCTCTCTTGCTCTTTCTTCATCAATTCTCTCTCTGTATAACACCTTTCTCATATTCAGACATCATGTTCCATCTGTGCTTGTGTACATATTGGATTTTACAGCAGAGCTGAAGTTGTTGAAGTATTTGTACAGACCCCAACCCTTGAAATTCAAGGATCGTGATGGCAATGTCAAAGTCAATCGTCATTTATAGAGAAGATTGATTTCTGGTAAAAACTATTTCAAAAAAAACGATAAAAAGTAGTGAAGAAAATCAGCTTCTTTCCATTGATGGCCACTATCTTTCTACATTCTCACTCCCTCTCTCTTCATTTCTTTGTCTCCCCTCCCTCCCCCCCCCCCCCCTCTCTCTCTCTCTCTCTCTCTCTCTCTCGTTGAGACTTATTTCTCAAAGTTTTGCAGTTTTCTAATGTTTAGCTTCAGTCCCACATTCCTCTCTTCCTTCTTCCTTTTTCCACCCAATTCTCTCTCTCTCTCTCTCTCTCTCTTTCTCTCGCCCCCTCACTCTGTTCAACACTTTTCGCATATTCAGACATCATGTTCCATATGTGCTTGTGTACATATTGGATTTTACAGCAGAGCTGAAGTTGTTGGAAGTATTTGTAAACACCCCAACCCTTAAAATTCAATAATCATGATGCAAGTGGCAAAGTCAATCGTCAAAGTCAATAGATTAGAAAGATTTCTCTCTTTCTTTGTCTCCTCTCCCTCCCCTTCTCTCTCTCTCTCTCTCTCTCTCTCGTTGAGACTTATTCTCAAAGTTTCTAATGTTTAGCTTCAGTCCCTCATTCCTCTCTTCCTTCTTCCTTTTTCCACCCAATTCTCTCTCTCTCTCTCTCTCTCTCTCTCTCTCTCTCTCTCTCTTGATCCATATTACTTGACATGGAGTTAACACCCTTGTGAACCCAAACAAACGACATGTTAAACGTGTCCGTTAATATATTTGTACATTATGTACAACGTATTCCACATGAATAATTTGAAGTATTAACAAATCATGACCTGGCTGGGATTTTTCTCTTTTTTACTTATATATATTTTTTACTTATATATATTTTTTGGGTAGTATCTATACAAGTGTATGCATCGGTACTATTACTTCCTTTGTTAATAATCGTGATTGAATAATACGTGATATTGAAACCAATAAGATCTTCATTAAGCTGATGGAATGGTGGTGGTGATGATGATAATGATCATATTGATATTGATGATTTTCATGATGATAATATTGATGATAGTTTAGATGGTGATGATGTTAACGAGGATTATCATGATGATTTTATGACACATGTCTTCCCATTCCAGAGTAAACGCAGCACTCACCAAAGGGTTCGAGAAAGATGTTGGTAAAAAGACGTCCTTTTATTGCTTCACCTTGATCACACTTCACAACACACTGGCACTGAGGCACAAGACAGGATTTGAAATTCCCAAAGGAGATGAGGTAGGTATATGATAGGAGATGGGAAGGGGAGAGGGAGGGGGAGGGAGTGAGGGAGGAATGGAGAAAAGGAAAGGGAAGAATATTGAGGGAGGGAGAGGAGGAGGGAGGGAGTCAGGAGCATGGAGAGGGGGAGGAAGGGGATGGAGAGGGAGAGAGAGGGATAGGATAGGAAAGGGGAAATGAAAGGGAAGGGTATTGAGAGAGGAATGGAGAGGGAGGGAGGGAGGGAGGGAGGAGGATGGAGAGGAAGGGGATGGAGAGAGAGGAAGGGGATGGAGAGGGAGGAAGGGGGTGGAGAGGGAGAGAGAGGGGATAGGATAGGAAAGGGGAGGGGGAGAGAGGGATAGGATAGGAAAGGGAAGGGTATTGAGAGAGGAATGGAGATGAAGAGAGGAAGATGAGGAAGGGAGAGGGGGAGGGAGAGAGGAGATGGAGAGGGGGAGAGGAAGGGGATGGAGAGGGAGGAAGGGGGTGGAGAGAGAGAGAGGGATAGGATAGGATAAGAAAGGGGAAAGGAAAAGGAAGGTCATTAAGAGAGGAATGGAGATGAGGAAGAGGAGGAAGGGAGAGGGGGAGGGAGAGAGGAGATGGAGAGGGGAAGGGAGGAAGGGGGTGGAGAGTGAGAGAGAAGGGATAGGATAGGAAAGGGGAGGGAGGAAAAGAGGGAGAGAGAGTGAGAGAGAGAGATGGAGTGTAGGGAGGGAGAGGTAGAGAAGAAGAGAGAGGGAGGATAGGATGGAAGAGTAGAGGGACTGTATTTTATTTGAAAAAATTATTAAGAATGCTTGACAAAATATTTTCAACATTGTCGAGCAAACCGGTTACTTGAAATGTGTTAGAAGTAAACAATAGCCAAAGGAATGACTACCTTTATCAGGGGTCAAGGTATCAAAATTCTTCAGGGTTGAAAATGTATTGCTATGAAAACACTAACACTATGATAGGGTCGTAACTCAGGTGAAAAAAACACACTGAGACAGGTAGATATATACAGAACATGTCTAGGGTTTAGAGATCAAAGTTGGGAAATATCACCGATCATAATCCATGCTATTTTATGCGTATTGACTGTTTTAAATGTGTTTCACTGGCACACAAAAGAGCTATGACACAGAAATATACATTTTCCTTGTCTGTCAGTCTTCTCCACAAAGTCACGATACCTGTTCTAGAG
>JAVYIG010017367.1:0-26568 GCA_035222895.1 Strongylocentrotus droebachiensis
GAGAAACATTATAAATATGTTGAGGGGTGACTGACACAAAGACGTAACTCCATTTGAGAAAAAGTGGTTTATGTGTCACAGAGCACTTGAGCCTTAAGGAGTTAAGTCTATGTTTCACTAGCCATTGACTTCAATGGGGTGTTGGGTGGAGTTAAGTCTTTTTGTTTCCTGAAAAGCCCACATTTTTCTGAACATTTTGATATCAAATACTCAATATTGAGTTACGCCTTTGTGTCACTGACCCCTCGATGTATACAAATTAAAACAGTGTGGGATGTCACCATTTACAATGTTCAAAACTGTACAATTGCACATCTGGTAGTTACATGTCCTGACTAAATTTGAGCATGTGTCGTTTCATATCATCAATTTTCATTGATTTATTACAGCTATAGTCACATTTTTTGTTTCCCTTAAAAATGGCTATTCATTAAAACATGTACTAAAAGAACCTGTCTACAAAGACCACTTGTTGTGTTTCCCTTGGGCGGTCGCTATAGACAGGTTTGACTGTACATGTATTTCAGCTTTAAACTAAAAGATCTGATAGTCTACAGCTACAGATGTTTAAATATACTATTTTCCCCATATAATTGTATATTACTCTTAATCCACATCTCATCTTTATAGCAGGCTGTATTTATTCTGAAGTAACTGGTGTCACGTGTGCCTGGGAAGGGAAAAATGTACTGAATGAATATAACCCTCGGGTCTCTCCTCTCACATAATACAGCTGTTTGCACACTTGAAATCAAATTCTCAGCAATTAGAATTATGCAATCAGCAATGTAGGGAGATGTAAAGGTGACAGTGAAGATACTGCAGTGTTTTCTATCTTGAAATATCTAAGAAATTGCATCATTCATGTTGATAGTCTCACATCATCTCGTACTTATTGGCATTAATCATTTTAGCAAGGCAGCATGATAGCACGATTCCAATTAACTGTAGAAGAAAGGAAGGAAGAAAAGAAAAACAAATTTGATTGATTTCTCATCTGTATCGTTAAAGACCCTATCCGATGAAAATACAACTTGATATAAATGGAAAACTGAATGAATGTAGAATACAAACATAAAGGATTAAAAAGTATGTACCCTTTCATTATTGCACAAAAGCCAATTAAAATCTCATTTTCCGCACCCCTCCAAATTATGGGTCACACGAGGGTCAAATTTGCAGAAGTTACAGTGAGGACATAACATGTGAACCCGATCGGTTCACCTATTTAGCCGAGGCGATGAGCGGTGCTTAATTAATGCAAAGTCATTGTGAATATGTGTACTCCACATAAGATGATGTCATGAAGTCGACAACTTCGGATTTTAAAGCTTTAGATTTTGAATTTTCAGAGAGCTGATACTCCTATGACAGACACTAAAATAGCATGTAATTGATATTATTGTAATCTATGGCTTATAAGCTTTCTGTTGATATATAATTCATCCATTCAATTTTTTCAGTTCAGATATGGTCTTTAATATTCCTCTAGGCCCGTCCTAATGACTTTTGACCGACCTCACTTTACCCAACACTCCAAAATTCTATTGTCAAAATAATATTTAATATTTCAGATATCTGTCAAGTCTTACAACCAGTCTGTATTTGTCTACTTATACATCTGACCAGTCTACCTGTTTGTCTTTCTCTCTATCATAATATCTGTCTGCCTGTCCAGTAAACATTTTGTCTTTCTTTTTATGAGTCTGTCTGTCTAAATGTCTGTCAGCTTGTCTTCCTGTCAGTCCATTTATCTGGCCATCAATCTTTTGTCTATTTCTGTTTGTCTGTTACTCAGTCTCATTGCATGTCTGCTGTCTGCATTCCTGATGTCTGTTTGCCTCTCTGACTGTCATTCTGTTTATCAGTATTCTGTCATGTCTGTCTGTTTGTGGGATTGTTAATCAGGCTTCCTTATATGTCTGCTGTCTGCATTCCTGATGTCCATCTGCCCCTTTGTCTGGCAGTCTGTTTATCAGTAGTCTGGCATTTCTGTTTGTACATGTATGTCTGTGGGATTGTTAATCAGGCTAACTTATATGTCTGATGTCTGTCTGCCCCTTTGTCTGGCAGTCTGTTTATCAGTAGTCTGGAATTTCTGTTTGTCTGTCAGTGGATTTGTTAATCGGTCTTACTGCATGTCTGCCTCTCTGTCGGTCAGTCTGTTTATTAGCATTCTGGCATGTCTGTTTGTCTGTCTGTGGGATTGTTAATCAGTCTGACTGCGTGTCTGCCTCTCTATCGGTCAGTCTGTTTATTAGCATTCTGGCATGTCTGTTTGTCTGTCTGTGGGATTGTTAATCAGTCTTACTGCGTGTCTGCCTCTCTGTCGGTCAGTCTGTTTATTAGCATTCTGGCATGTCTGTTTGTCTGTCTGTGGGATTGTTAATCAGTCTTACTGCGTGTCTGCCTCTCTGTCGGTCAGTCTGTTTATTAGCATTCTGGCATGTCTGTTTGTCTGTCTGTTGGATTGTTAATCAGTCTTACTGCGTGTCTGCCTCTCTGTCGGTCAGTCTGTTTATTAGCATTCTGGCATGTCTGTTTGTCTGTCTCTGGAAATGTTAATCAGTCTTCCTGCATTTCTGCATTCCTGTTTGTCTGTCTGCCTCTCTGTCTGACAGTCTTTTGATCAGTATTCTGGCACGCCTGTGTGTCTCTCCATCTGTCTTTCATGATAGCGGTCTGTATCCCATTACTTGTTTACTATCTCCCCGACTGTCTCTGTATTTGTCTGCCTGCATGCTTGTCTTCTTGCTTGCCTATTTGTCATTCTGTCAACCCCTTTGTGCTTGTATGCGATGTCAGTCTGTCTTTCTGTCTTCCAATCTGTCTATTTGTCTATCTGTTTGTCAGCATGTCTATCTGTCTGCATGCATGTATGTCAAGCTGACTGCTTGTCTACCCATTTTACTACTTGTCGACAATATGTCTGTCTGTCTGTCTTTGTCTGTCCATCTGTCTGCTATATCATCCTCCAGAGTACTTTTCAACTATCTCAGTCTGTCTGTTCGCCCGTTTGCGGGTCTATACCTATCCCTCTACTTGTCTACAATCTGTCTGTCTGTCTGAGTCTGTCCATCTGTCTGCTATATCATCCTCCAGAGTACTTTTCAACTATCTCAGTCTGTCTGTTCGCCTGTTTGCGGGTCTATACCTATCTCTCTACTTGTCTACAATCTGTCTGTCTCGTCTACAATCTGTCTGTCTTTGTCTGTCCATCTTTTTATCTGTCAGTCTGTCTGCTATATCATCCTCCAGAGTACTTTCCAACTATCTCGGTCTGTCTGTTTGCCTGTCTGCGGGTCTATATGCCTGTTTGTAGAATGGTCTTCCTGAATATCTGATTCTCTGTTTGCCTTTTCCTGTCACTTTATTGATATGTCTTTTTGTCTGCCCTTCTGTCTGTCTGTCAGCACATTTGTATGTCTGTCTGGCTGTCTGTCCATCACTCTTCTTGACTGCCTGATTGTCTGTGTGACTGTTTGTCAGTATGCCAATCTGTCTGCTTTATTTGTCTATCATCTCCCTGTCTGTCTGGTTGTTTTATTTTCTGTCTTTCTGTCTGTCTTTTTTGTCTGTCTTATCAAAAAACTTATCCTCACCTGGAATGCTCCAAAGGCTAGAGCACTTCCAGCGATGATGCCCATCTTATTGGTAAGGAATGATGTCACTTTAGCTGAACAACCCTGCAAAAGAGAGGAGAGAGGGGTAGAGAGAAAAGAGATGAGAAAAAGTTAAATGAAAGGTATAAATCGAGGGCTCAGTGACACAAAGACGTAACTCTATATTTTGCGAAAATGAGTATTTGATATCAACATGTTCAGAAAAATGTGGGCTTTCCAGGAAACACAAAGACTTAACTTCACCCAACACCCCATTGAAGTAAGTCAATGGCTAGTGAAACAGACTTAACTCCTCAAGGCCCAAGTGCTCAGTGGCACATAAACCACTTTTTCTCAGAATGGCCCAAATGGAGTTACGTCTTTGTGTCACTGACCCCTTGACATGTGCTGGTGGAACTTGGGACGGGGGCACAACCAGCCTAGCATATACATCTTCCTTGTAAAACCCCTTGTGCATTACTGAAATACACACAAAATTCAGAGTAGGATAGCACAACCTTTTATTTGTTTGACAGCTAAAGATTTTTTGTTCTAGTTGTGTTTGTTTGTAAATTGTGCTCCCACTTTTCTTTTCTTCCTTTTTTTCTTTAAATAAAAAAAGTAAATATGCACACAGATTTTGCAGTGATTTGTACATCAATCCATGCATTCAAGTTATGTAAATGTTGATATTTTTTAAATGAAATTTGTATCAACCAAGTTATTGCTGAATTTCCATCTGTAACATTCTATGATGCAATAAATATATGCAAAAAGCTTTTACAGGGATCTGTATATCTCTCTACGCATGCAAGTAATGTAAACGTTGATATTTAAAACAATCTGTTGTGATTTTCTTACATCTCTCCACACAGGCTAGTTTATACCAGTATTTAAATTTGGGATTTGGAGATTTAAAAAGAAAAAAAATCTGCGAAGTTGTTGCATAACTCCCAACAAGATTTCAATCAATTATGCACGAGATATGCACAAAAAGCTTGCAATGATCTACACCCATAGAAGTTATGTACATTTTTTGACGTTTTAAAATGAAAATAATTACCAAAGTGAACACCAATTGCAGATGCTATCCCATACCAAAACGTAAACAACCTACCTCATCAAATATATATAGCGTTCCATTGTTGCTTATCTGGACACCATCCTTGTCTGTGGCATCGTCGCAGACCTGGGCGTCGACGGTCTTATTACAACAGCTTACGGGTACAGTGTCTGTGTGATCCTGGGACCAAATGTCTGCATGGAGCCATTCTGAGTAGTTTGTACCACCACAGCAGAAAAGCTTCATTGAGAACAAAAAGAAAGAAGAACAAGGAATTAAATACCACACAAAAGTTCCAGTGTTTACTTGTACAAAACTAACTTGTGATGCCAAAACTGCTTTTGATTTTCAGCTAACCATATAGAGGGGTAATGGTTTATTTATCCCATTTGTTGTGTACAAATGAGGGCTTCAATTTTCACTCAAAGTGAGAAAACCAGAGAGTCATTTGATCTAAAAACTTTGCGCACACTTTCAAAAGCTTGTTTCTACAGATAAATGCCAATCCCTGATAGGGGCTTTGAGTATAAAGGATAGACTCGACATTCCTAGAACGATCCCACTTTACTTACAGTTTCTTGAAGATTATCCACATATTTGTCAAGTCCATCTGAAGTGGCTGCCCCGTAGTCATCAATATGAGTTTCAAGTCCAGCCTTGAAACTTGATGTAAGCTGGATCAAAATTAAGAAGAAAATGATTATGAGTTCACATTGACAGACAAAATGGAAGAGGGGAAGAAAAAAAAGATTACAAGCAGCACTACTCATACGATATACAGTTTCTTGTTTGTTAGCAGTTTGGGACCAGAAATCCCTTATTTCATATTCCATGGTACATTTCTTTATGGAGTTGAGATTAAAGATTCATATTGATAGCAAGTTTTCCAATCAGTTGAAGTTACCAATCCCTTATTTCATATTGAAAAAATTTGCTTTTAGTTTTGATTAAAAAGTACTCAACAATGGTGATTTCCTAATTATTAATGGTAATTTATTCCACAGTTATTAGATGATCAATAAATATTTACCGGTACATACATTTTAGCCATGACAAACACTTTTTTTTATACCGTACATTTCCCTGTAACATTGGAAATCAGGATAAACACAACTGCTACTGGTACTCAAAGACCTCTACCTTCATTAAACTAATCAATTCCATATCAATTTCCTGGTACTTACTCCTTTTTCAAATATAAATCCAGCGATTCCACAAGCGAATAGAGCAATGAAGACGACAAATACCATCACAGTGTACTGCAAAGAAAAGAAAAGAAAAATATATTAGTCACATTTAATAGAGAAAACTTAAACCTGAGCAAAAATGAAGCACATTTAATAGTTAAGAATTAGACAAATTGAGTGTGCACATATTTGAATGAAGGCTGCTACATTATTTGATGAAAATTCTTTACAAAATTGATAAATCAGCTTTCATATGAAGTCAAGGCCAAAAGTAAGTATTACATTTGTAGCGCAACAAAGATTTTAAAATTTAAATTAAGGCAAATGCATATTCTCTTTAAAGGGATCTGGTAACTTTGTCTTACGGTAGATCCTTTTAAAAAATCCTTGATTTAGCTCATGCTGCAATGATAATTATAAACATTTAGGTCAGTCAGGAGCCCCATGCCTTTTACAAGCCGATCGCCTGTCTGATTATCAAGATATTTATGATTGAAAACGAAACCAAATTTTGCGTTTGCCAAACGGTTTTCATAACACTACAATATATTGGGGTAAACGAGTATGGTAAAACTGGTCACTCAAAGATTTTTACTTTTTGAGGCACTTCTTGATGATTTTGAAGCGCAATTTGTTTAGGGCTTCAAAATCATCATATCACAGATTTAACATTGTTAAACGATCCCTTTAAAGTATCAATCCCTCAAAACTGTATTAAAGTTTACAGTAACTTCTTTTCTAAATTAAAAAAATGCAGTTTTAGGGGGGAGTTTTCCAATTTCAAAATTCTACACTGCTTCAACCCTTGAAAAATTATATTCATGTCAATTTCCTATCTCATTAATTTTTCAGATGTCTCCCAGTTTTAGAGACAATATTCTATGCACATCTCCTTTTCACATAAAATTTGTTTTGCGGTTATACCAGCACGACTAATGAATTATTCAATCTCAAGGATGAACATTTGTATACAATGCATATCCATACATGATTGTGCTTATTTCAGCATCGCTTCACTGATACCTATAAATAGTAATAAGGACGTCTTCTATGCGCTGGATCTACCAGCTGATGCTCTCATACCAAAGACATGTGCATGGATACAGCAAACAACCTATAAATAAATTATGTATTTAGATGAGCAAACATGAAACAAATGGGGATTTCGGCACCTACAGAGTCATCATCTTATCCTTTCTATAGATATAGATAACGAAGAAGAATACACTTGTCAAAGTAAAATACGTTGACCTGCACGGGGCACAAACGGAAAGGTGTCCTTTCTTTATAGTTAAAATGCAATCTACAAGAGGGGGCCTTGGGCTAAACATTCAATCCATTTCTATGCTAATCCGACACTGTCTAAAGGATTGGATGGGTTGCCATAGCAACAGCTGTCTGACTGCCTGCATCCTGTTCGATGGCTAGTCAACTGTGGTGTGGTTGGTTAGTCTGCACGCGCAGACTCTCGTTTGACACTTGAACACAATTCAAGAAAGTCTGGAGCAGAGCCCAACTCTGTGGGTCCCAGGTTGCGTCAGGTGCAGCTACAATGCAGGGCCTATTGGCTGTGGGATATGTTTAGTCTCCCCGACTCAGACCCTTTGTTTAAAATGCATGACAAGTGACAACCAGGGGAAAAAATACACGGGGGGCTTAGGGCGAATTTGCCCCCAAAATGCCAAAAGTTATAAAAGGGCCCCTTAAAGATTTGTATAGAGTTCAATGCAAAACAAATTAAAGATTGTTATTTTCATGCAAGTAAGCTTGAAAAGTAGCCCCCGAAATGTTTTAAATATTTGTTTTTCCTCGATGACAACGGACAAAGGTTTGTACCTGCAAACTAGTGCTAGAGGCGGTGAGGTTGGTTGTTGTGTGGGAGGAATAGAAGATGAGGATATTGGCAAGAGCAAGGCCTTGATTTACAGATGAAAGGCTGGGGTAGGTGGGTGGGTGGGTGGATAATACTGTAAGTAACCCACGGTGAAACGATCCTAGCTAGCTAGATGTAGCTTGAAACCCGCTACTATCCTCACCACTGAGTAGAGTACTGCTATTCACCACCATAAAGAAATACAAGTAGGCGTAATATGTATGTAACACTATTTTTTGCATTTCTTCAAAAACGTAATCTTTTTTCGGTAGAAGATGTCGAGGTAAAACTGTATACTGTATATGTCCGTTTATTTGTGTCTTTTTTTTATTTAAAAAAAAATCTTTTGTATCTTTTGTTTTCTTGCCCCGTGAAGATTATTGGTTACCAGCAGTAAGTTTTCTCTTATACTCTCTTGTTTTGTTTTGAATTTCTTCCTGTTTTGTCAATTTTGTATTCATATTTTGTATTTAAATATACAGAAATAAAAAATAAGTGAGCAAACATAAAGTCATCCTTTTCAAAGTAAGAAAGCTAATAAATTGCCCAATTTCATATTTGTGTCTCACATGGATCCACATGTTCTATGCTTTAATATTCCTTCCAGGCACATTTTATACTTGACCATATACATTCAATTATTTATTTATTTATTTATATGTATTTTTTTTTGCAGATGCAATAGATGAGTAATATGACCCCCCCCCCCCCCCCCCAAGGAAAAACAAAAACTTAAAACATCAAGAAAAAAAGGATATTAAAAGAATTAGATCCCCTAGGAACCAATACTTCTCATTAAAAAAATATGTACATACCTGTATATATATATTTTTATTTAGGCCTTCTGAATTAGGCTGTATGTGAACAACTGTCTCAAAATCACTATTAAAGTGATGTAAATATGTTTCTACTTCCTGTACATTTCTTTGAACATTTTGAAATTCAATTTTGTACCTAGTACTACAGTTTGTATAAGCTATTAAATCCAATTCATGTGATCCAGTACATAAAATGTACAGCTTTTTTCCTAAATTCATATTATGCATCCCTAGTCAAAGTAAAATAGTTGGAAAATAAAGAAACAAACAAACTGCACGGAAAATGTATTAGTCCATTTTACTTCTGATTATATTTTTATTTTCTATTTTTCATTTTTCAATAGAAAATGGAATAATAATAGTCTAGTTTTCTAGGAAATACCATAAAACTTTTACAGAGCAAATTGGAGAGGAGCTTGCAAGATACGTCACAGTGTTGCCAACGTGTACTTCACTGATGATTACTTCAACAAATTCATAACTTTACTATTTCTATTGGATTTTGCTCAAACTTTCACAAATTTGTTTCTCTCATTTTTCTGCTTTTACTAATACCCGGTACATGTACCAGCAAATTATCAGGGTGGACTTCCCCTTTAACAATCTTCCATTGAACATTGTATTGTAAACAGAGATGCCAACCTCTTGACTAAAAAAAACAGACTGAGTATCCTAAAAAATCAGATTTTGGAGAGAAAAATCAGATTTTCACAAAAACTCGACACTACCACAGGCGCGTTGGCCCTGGGCCAGTAAAATTTCAGAAAAATGTTATACTGGTAAGAGCGGTCAAGTAAAATGTTTGCTCTTTCATTAAAATTAAATGAGAAATTTGTAAAGCGAGCTTTTTGTTGGTGTTGTGGGGGTTTACTTGTACATGTTTCTATACAATTCCGTGGTTTTTATGGGTAGATGAAAATCGTATTTTAAGAGGTGATATTGTTTTATAGTATTTCACTCTTATTATCGTACTAAATACAATTTATTTGTACTGGTTGGCATCTCTGTGTAAAGCATTTCACTTGTAAACCACATCGATATCCATGGCTATAAAGCACCGCTGCTGTCAAAACTATAATGATGAATGTGTGTGGGAAAACTCCTTTCCTCTAAATGCTATTCATGATCATGAATTTCAAATTCAGTTGCATTGATCTCTCGGGAGTTACATGTAGGCACAGTTCTGTTTTTCTCCAGACTCTCTAATTGCATTACCTGTTTTTAATGTTTCTGCATGTTTTGACAATGTGTTCCGATAAAGAAAGCTGACTGCCTCCAAACGAAAATCAATTCCATACTCAATAGGCCTGTCCTCACTAGCTCGAGATTGCCAAATATCCCGCTATTGAACTATCCCGATCGCAAACTATCCAGTTAATTTGCGTCTTCTCAGCCCGAAGTTGCAATTAGCGGGATATTTGGTCGGGATTGTTATCCCAAGATATATCTTGGGATAGTTTGCAAAATATCCCACTATTTGGCAAAATATCCAGCTATTTGTCCGAGTCTTCACCAGACCGAAGACTCGCGCTATGCGCGAACGCTGAGCAAAATATCTTGAGCTAATTTCTCAAGGACGAGTTTCAAGTTTCGAGGTCGAATCTCGAGCTGATGAGGATGCGATTTGTACCTTCGGGATTATTTCCCAAATCAGAAATAGCGGGCTATTTTGCAATCTCGAGCTGATGAGGACACGCCTAATGCCTTTTACTACATCTCCTTTCTTAAGAGCCGAAGGGGCATTAGTTCTGTTTAAAATGATAACAATGCCCTTCTTGCTAAAACAAAGATCTCTTCCCTTTTTCTCCTTCCTTTCCTCCTCTCTTTCTTGTTCTCCTTCCTCTTCCTGACCCTTTCTTTTCTTCATTTTCAAATTCTCTCCCTCCTCCATCATTTCCCCTCTCTTCCTCCTTTCAACATGGATGTACTCTGCTCATGTGTGCATTACACAAGAACCTCTGAGATGTTTGATTTAATCCATGTTCACTACTTCTTCTGTCTCTCTCATTTCTCCTTTCTCTCTTCTCTCTTCCCCCTTTCTCTCTTCTCTCTTCCCCCTTTCTCCCTCCCCCTCCCCCTCCTCCCATTACCAGCCTGATTTATGTAGAGGTGCATAATGCAAAGATCAAACACTTTGCTTCCTCTCCTCCGAGGTTATCCTCACTTCTCATTCAATTTGTGGTGCGTTCAAGCGACACTTTTCCACCCTAGAAACATGTTTTTCAAATACGTTCAGTTTAAAACATGGTTGCGGTCAAGCGATTTCAAGCGATTTTTTTTTAGTAGGTCATAAGAATAAATGTGTTTCAAAACACAAACATAAAATGCTGAAAAAGAAGTGTATGGTACTGTGATACAGAATCACAGTCCCTAAAAATCGCTTGAAAGAACAGCGATCTCAATCATGATTCTATAACGTCATTATCGTGACCTGCTTCCGGTTCGGCCGACTGTAAACACATTCAGAAAGCACGCGGCGAAGTTGACCAATACTTCCTAGGTCAAACTGCACAGTGTGATGAACAGTGGCTGGGCTTGAAATGAGCGAGAATCAGGGTTGATGAAAGATCGCTCTCCTGCTCTCCCGCAGTAACCGTGTTTTTAACGCCGTTTTGATTTGTGATTCACGTTTGTGATTCTAGCTTCAAAAAATCGCTTAAACGCACCCCTGAACTCTGGAAACATGTAAATGCATTTACCCGGGAGCACAACCTGCTCATGCTCCCCTTTTTGAAACCCATGAGGCATAAAGTACACCCCCCCCCCCCCCCCCCCCGCCACAACGCCCCACATTAAATATTGAAAATGCCTTTTTGGCAGAGAGGGGGGGGGGGGAGGGGGCTTGTCAGAGAATCTTCAGACTAAAATAGCACCTAAAAAGGGATGAATCTAGAAAAAATACTCTTTTTTGTTTGTTTGCTTATCTGGTAGTCAGAATCCTTTCTTTGTCACAATCCAGGATTCACCCATGTATGTACCTGTTCAGTATTTGTACAGCAGGTTATACAGAAAAGACGGATAGGAATGCCACTCCTCATTGCATGCGTGATGCGGTATTCTTAATAAGCAACTCAGTCACATATTTGCTAGTGGAATTTTCATCAAATAATGTAGCAGTCATTTTATAGAGATTGGCAAGGGAGGGGGGAGGGGGGGGGAGGGCTTTTTTCAGGGGCTCAAGAGCAGAGTGTTTGAGTTCCTCTCCACTTTTAAAGGGCTATCCAACCTTTTTGATAAGTTCATTTGAATGAAAGCAGAAGCATATAAAGATAAATGGTGAAAGTTTGAAATGTTTCAGTAGCCTGCTATCAAGGTAGGATTTCCCTTCAAAAATATTGGTGACTACATGTAATTTGTATCCTTAATATGATTTTCAATATGTATAACATTCTTTAAATCCCTACAAGAAAATACATTTTTAATCATTCAACATGTTCAATGTTCTGCTGTTTTTGTTCATTATATCTTATTGTTATTTTTTTTTTTTTTTTTGAGGGGGGGGGGGGGGGGATTTTTTCCCTTTTTATCACTTGGTTGGTTCATTTTTCTCAATCATTTTTCTTTCTTTCTTTCTCTCTTCCCTCCTGTTTGTTGGGAGGGGGGGGGGGGGCGGGAGGGGCACATTAATTTATTTACAGGTTCAAAAACGATAGACTATATTCTCCGTCTGAACACCTTGACATCAATTTCATTAGCTACATGTACATGTACATCTATGTTTCCATGGCACTGTTCTAGGTTAAAACTGCAAGTTTGCGAATCCTCAAAGGTTTTATCCCAATGATGAGGGTTCACACTGCATCAAAAACAATGACTACTTGAGGTTTCAAACTACAGGCCGGGCAAGCACTCCAAGCTAGCGAAACCTAAAATCTAATTACATCCACAGGGTATACAAATCATTTTGAGAAAGCACATCCCCCCCCCCCCCCCCCCACCTGAACTACCTATATTTTTTGCATTAACCATAATATCACTTTATGGTTTAAAATTAGAGTGTACATCAGGTTTTCAAAACAAGTGTGTCCACACAGTTCTTAAAGGTCAAGACCAGTTCTAGTCATGCGATTGCATTGTGAAAGAAACGTTGTGGAATCGATCAGAAAAGGTTGATCATCTAGCATATAAGTATTGGTGTATACTGCAAGGTTCTGGAATCATCAAAATGATAAGAAATTTGGCCCAGTCTTGGTAAAGTTACAAGCACTGTACACAGAAAGATGTATATGAAACTACGTGACATGTGCGCGATATCTATCCGGTCCAGATAGATATAATAATTTACCAAATATATCAATTAGTAGGCGGTTACCGGGGAAAATTTGTATTATCACGTATTAGTCAAAACATATTCTTTCACATGATTGGTAATAAGAGCTTCTATTTCATTTTTTGAGAGGGGGGCGTTTCCAAAACTGGTCTATACCTTTAAGATAACGTAACAGTTTCAAACCACAAGCTAAACTTATAAGACTGTAGTATGAACATACACCTACATGTAGCTTTCTCGTGGAGAAGCCTGCCTTGGCTTTGATCATAATGAAATAAACAGCCATAGTTTCTTATCGACGATCCAGAAGAAGGAAGAAAGGGGGGCCCCCACTAACAAGGACGACCAACGTGTCATGCAGAGTTTGAGGTGGACTGTCTGATGTCAATAACCTTCACCGGTTTATCAGAAGAAAGGGGAAGGAGGCGGCTAAGGGGGGAGGAAGTTATGAGATCTTTCCTGTTATGTTATACATGTACATGTAGCTACAATTAATTAATTAATTACTCAAGCAAGTAGGCCTGTGCAGTGAGTCGACTTGTTGCAAGATCTACATTAGACATTTTTGAAAGTGATAAAAAGAGAGGGGTAAAAACAACATTGCCAATTTGATGAAAATCTGATCAATCTAGCGCTTACAGATCCCAGTCCTGAAAGGGTTAAAGGTAAAGACCAGTTATGGTCATGCGATTGCATTGTGATAGAAATGTTGTGGAATTGATCAGAAAAGGTTGATCATCTAGCATTTAAGTATTGGTGTGTACTGCAAGGTTCTGGAATCATCAAAATGATAAGAAATTTGGCTCAGTCTTGGTACAGTTACAATCACTGTACACAGAAAGATGTATATGGGACTACGCACACATGCGTTTATCTCTCACAGTCCAATAGATAAACTAATTTACCAAATATATCAATTAGTAGGCAATTTCCCGGCAAAATTGTAATCCTGTATTAGTCAAAACATATTCTTTCACATGATTGGTAATAAGAGCTTCCATTTCATTTTTTGAGAGGAAGCGTTTCCAAAACTGGTCCATACATGTACATGTACCTTTAAGCTGTCTTGATAGATGGAGCCTCTATCTAACTATACAGGTAGAGGAGGCAGGTGCAGGTGGCTGAATGCAGCATCCAATTTCGCGATGGTGAGCAAGCAAGCATCCCTCACCAACCCAACTCAATTAGGTCACACAATGGCAAAATTTATGAAAATACTCTCTTCTCAAATAACATGCATTAGGGCGATTCGATGCGATTCGATGCAAGTTTGCAACATGTCCTGTACACACAATGTATGATGACATGAATCCTTTTATGTCGTCTGAAAATAATATCTTTTGTTTACAAAAAGGTCTTTCTGATATCACTTAAACTAATTTAAAGAGAAGGTTGGGTTCTGGAAAGAGGTGAAAAATAATTTCATCAATCATAACTCTTTGTAAGACGGGGCCCAGAACTCACCTTTATCTTTAAATGGTCATATCAAGAGGTTTTTTCTTTCTTGGGTGTAGGAAATGAAAGAAAACATATGGCGTACAGGACACATCGCACGAAATCGCCCATGAAGGCTCGTTCACACATGATTGTAAACAGGGCTCAAATTAATTTTTTGTCCACGGGGGCTCTTCCAAAAAAAAAAGATACAGTGCTGACGGGGGCTCTTATTTTAATACGAATTTCCATTGAATTGGTACACGTGAAATTGCTAAATTCCTTGGTATTTTATCATTATCATTTATTTAAGTCTGCATTTTCCCTCTTAGAAATTTACTTGTTACATAGCTGTTATTGAATTTTATCCCCGTGATGACATTCTCTCCATTTCTTCCCGTTCTGCACATAATGTCCTCTTCATTATTCGGAGCAACCTTATTTACATTCTTTCTTTATTTTTAGTCTTTACCATATCCTTCCAAAACACAGGGGCGAATCTAGCTTTTTGATAAGGGTGGGGGCGGGTAACCCAAATACGATGTGGAGCATCGTCCATGAGCCGCATAGCGGCGAGGTGATTTTTGTTGTTGCAATTTTGAACCCCCGTTAGTGATGTTTTCCTGGCATCTACTGACATCTACTAATACTGTGTAGGTCATGATAGCATTTTCTATGCACATCACATTTTCACTAGGCAGCCCAAGGGGGAGGGGGGGGGGGGTTAAACCCCCTAAACCGCCTAGATCCGCCCCTGCAACATCTTTGGTGATCTTCTTCTCAATATTGATTCACTGGTCGAGTTACATTATTTGCTGGTCTTTTAGAATAACCAGATTTCAGAGGATTCACACTTTTCACAACAAAAAACTTCTCCATGTTTCAGTCCTTGCGCGATCGTCTTCAGCTACAGCAGATATTGGGTGTCAGCGTGCACACAGGTACTACCGGCGCAGTATTGCCACTGCTGACGGCCGCACTAGATGCACTGCGAGCTTCTGTTGTTTGTATCGGTAATACTCATAGAGATGGGAGAGATTAGCGCCATCTAAGTTCCATTTCATTGGTTTAAGGTTTGAAAATTGATACCAGGGTTCGTACACTTACACATTTTTAAAATTCCATGACTTTCCATGACTTTCCAGAGCAGGATAATGTAAATTTCCATGACCATTTTCAATGATGAACATGTCTTAATTTAAAGCGTACAACTATATATCATCGCAATACTAGGAAGCAAATCACAAAACTATATAAGGCGCACCCCTATTTCGAAGATTCTCCCCCCGAAAAAAAATAAAAAATAAAAAATCTGAAAAAAAATCTGGATTTCTTTTTTTGTCATCTTTAGTTTAAAAACAACATGTTACTAGACCAAGGTCTAACTTAGTTCACAAGCACTTCAACTGTGCCTCGTATAATGAGAGTGAAAGTATTTTTTGAACACTGAAATAAGACGTGATCTGATCTGGTTAACAAAAAGCCACCAAAAACAAAGCCAACATTGGTATTTTTGTAAACATCAGATCGGCTCTTATTTCAGTGACAGTGTTCGAAAATACTTTCATTTTATTACGAGGCACAGTTGAAGTGCTTCTGAACTAAGTTAGACCCAGTAACAATGTTGTTTTTAAAACTAAAGATGACAGAATTTTTTCCTCCGAGTCCAAACAGAAATGTGGACAGGCTAGTTTTTGCGTGGTGATTCGTTATCCCCTGTGTAAGTGAGCTGCAGCATACAGTTGAGTGAGCTGAAGACACGGGAGAGCTTCGGCCGGCAAAGTGCCTTGTGACAGGGCATAATTTATCGAGACTGAAAAAAAAAAACTCTAAAAAAAAAACTCTCTTCCTTTCAAATTAGGAACGTAGTTTAACTTCAAATAGTAGATCCTATTCTTTATTTGCATTATGTAATTAATGTTGAGACACAGAGATTTTTGAAAACCACTAAAAAGTAGCATTTGAGGACTCAAATATCCTGTACCCGACTATATAAGGCGCACCCCCGACTTTCGATATTTTGCTGACGGAAAAAAGTGTGCCTTAATTGCGGACCTTGGGGAAAGCAGCAACCACGAGGCTAGGCTAGCTAACTGGCTGTATGCTCGCGCTCGCACAATGGACGCCAAATGTGGAATCAAATTATGCGATCCAGGGTTGCGATATTCGAGTAGAGAGCAACACGATTTTTAAAGGGGTTCTTAAGAAAACACGAGTGGCTCATGATGCATAGTTATTTACATTTAAATTATTGTTTTATGAATATTCTGTGGTAAAACCCCGGGGTAAAACACCTTCATTCAATCTTTTAATCAAAATCAAAGCACAAGCTCGATCAAAAAGTAATCGTACAGCGTGCATGCAGCACACTGTCTACTGACCGCAATATTTTTTATCCTGCTGTCTACCAGCCAGGATTCAAGACAGTTACAACAGGGTTTGTCACCTCCCTGGTTACAATTAGTCCCAGGTCAACATGCTTAGTTTAGACCACTCCCTAAGACGAAACCAGCCGGGTTTTATATACTGGGCTAGGCATTCACCACTTCTCAAAATACAGAAGTCACTCCCTGTCAGAGCATCCATCCCACATGCTTTACTATTATTGGTCCGTTTGTCTGTCAATTAAAAACAAGCGTGGAAGGCAGCGCCCATGAACCCAAGATTTGCACACATTTTGTTATGTGCTGGTTGCCTGGTAACCCTGTTCAGAGAAACCACATGTAATATTACACCACGCTGGGCGGCAACTGTCTGGCATGCATGCACTAATCCTTGCCGTTTGTAAACACAATAGTTAAAAATACTGCTTGGATTTTGATAGGGAATATGAATATCTTTGCCTTTTAAAAATAATTCCACGGCACGACATGCTTTGGGGGAACTGAGAATGAGTGAAAGTCGATAGTGAAAGAGATAAAGAGATGTGAATGAATGTTGGGGTGGGATCGAGAAACAAAATGAAAGAAACTTGAGAAAGAAAAGAAAACATGCGAAAACTACTTTTCAAAGGTAAATAATTTTGTATTATTTTAAAGAAAGAGATCAAAATTAATAAAGGCAAGATTTGAGGGGGGCAATAGGTTTTAAAAATAGTCGAAAGATGATTAAATAGAGAAAAAAGAGAGAGAAGAGAGAGATCAGACTCGATGGAAGGAAGAGAATTGAAAGATTAAACGAGAACTTGTTTGAGATTTAATCTCAATTATATAAGTAATATAAATGAGGGTTTACGTTAAATGAGACCCCGTTAGTGCGCATGCGCTAATCAGCAATATTCGTAGAAAGCCGAGGATGTGCCTACTGAACCAAGCAGAAAGATAACGAGAACTGTAATTAATAACAATACCCAGCACTAGGGAGGGTAAGGGAGGGACGTAAACCCTCATTTATATTACTTATATAATTGAGATTAAATCTCAAACAAGTTCTCGTTTAATCTTTCAATTATACTACGTAATACCAATTTCGGGATTACGTTAAATGAGATTTCGAAGCTCAGTAGGCCATCCGAACCAGTGCTCAACACAATAGTATACATTATTGATAGCAAGATAAAACATGCTGCTAAAAAGGTAAACCAGCTGACCTTATAAATGCGATGCCAAAACTAGGGCATCCTTTAGGACGTCATGATTGCACCTGTGAAGTTAACGTTCCTGTTCTCCACTGGTTTCATGTAATAAGTTCGAAACGTCCGTTCAGAAGACCAGCCTGCCTGGGCTAGTATATGCTTGATAGGCAGATTTGTACTGTTTGCCGCCGAAGTAGATGCAGCTCTAGTGGAATGAGCTTTGTAGATGTCTGTGTCGATCCCTGCCAAGGTCAACGTTTCCTTCACCCATCTGGCGATGGTCTGCGTAGTAACGCGTTTGTGCGGTTTCTTGAAGCTGATGAACAGATAGCGTTCCTGTCCCCGGATGCTCTCCGTTCTGCGCAAGTAGTGCCGCAAGTAGTTAAGTACACATAACCTCCTGTCTGGTGGATATGCCTTCATTTTCAAGTTGAAGTTCACATTCCCCGGTTTTGTTTGCTTTAGGAGGTCCTTAAAAATGAACAGAACTTCGCTGCCCTTGATTTTCATGTAGTCAAGATGCAAGCTGTGCAGTGACTGGACCCGCTGGGCCGAGATCAGCGCCATAAGTGTGCAAAGTTTCATAGTCAAAGTTTTTAGCGTGAGCGAATTCGCTGGTGCCCACTTTCGTAGATAATTAAACACTATGTTCACATCCCAAATCTCCTTATACCTTGGCGCTGGAGGGCGCAATTGGAATGCTCCTTTACAAAAACGACTAATAAGAGGATGAGTTCCAACTGTACGTGACGAATCCTCAAGTACTAGGAATGCAGACAAGGCGCTGCGTGCAGAATTTATAACACTATAACTAGCTCTTTCACTTTCAAAGAGTTCCGACAAAAAATCAATTACATCATTGGATCTCGCCTGGAGATAGTTCAAGCCTTTTTTATGGCAGTATTTCTTCCATTTCCTTATGTAAACGGCATAGTTCTTTGTCGTTGATGCTCGCCACGATGCTGCTATTACATTGATAGCTCTTGCACTCAAACCTTTACTTTCTAGTGGCTGGCGCAGCACCTGCAACAAAGCAAATCAAGTTGATTATTAAGCGGGTGTGGCTCATTTGTAATAGGCTGTGCTAGTAAGTTTGGCCTTCTAGCTATGAACATTGGCTCCCCAATAATCATACCCTTCAAAAGAGGGAACCATGGTTGGGTAGGCCAGTTTGGAACTACTAGTAGGCCTGTTGCATCATCGCATTTAATCTTTTGTAAGCATTTTGCGATGAGGCAGAAGGGTGGGAATGCGTAGAAACTTAATGGTTTCCAGTCGATTGTGAAAGCATCAACTGTTTCAGCTCCAGGGTCAGGCAGCCATGAGATATATCTGTCAACTTGCTTATTTAATCTTGATGCAAATAGGTCTATTTCTGGGGAACCAAATTGCTGAGCAATTTCTTTGAATGCATCTGTATTTAGCATCCACTCTGTCTTGTGGTTAAAGTGTCTAGACATGTGGTCTGCCTCTGTGTTAAGTTTCCCTGGTAAATGGGCAGCTGATAGCCATATGTTCCTGCTCATGCACCATTCCCAAATGTGTTTGGCTGCCTCATTGCAATCTGCGGACTTGCAGCCCCCCATATTGTTAATGTATGATACTGCAGTTACATTATCAACACGGAGTAGTACAAGCACATTTTCCACATCAGCACAGAAGGATTGAACGCCAAACCCGGCAGCGACTGTTTCAAGGTAGTTTATGCCATAATTTCTTGCTTTGTGCAATTCTTTTTCATTCCATCTACCACCTGTGCATGATTGGAGGTTAGTAGCACCCCAGCCAGCCCCACTGGCGTCCGTGCGCAACTCGAGGTCTGGTTTCGGTCTTCTTATTGGAGCGAATGAAGACGTTACATGCTCGACCCACCATTGAAGTTCACCCTTGGCTTCAATTGAAAGTGTCATTTTTCTATCGAAATGACCTCTGTTTGCTTTTAGTGCTGCAATTTTGTCTCTCTCTAAAGTACGATAGAAGAGAGGGCCATATTGGACTGCTGGGAAAGTTGAAACAATCTTTCCAATAACCCTGGCAACGTGCCTTATTGAGGGCTCTTTAGTGTCAATAAGCTCTTGACAGAGGCGTTCGACTTCGAGCGCCTTGCTTTCTGGAAGCCTAATTTGCATAGTATTTGTATTCAGAACAAAGCCAAGGAACGTTATCTCTTTGGTGGGGGTAAGTACCGATTTTTCAGGGTGAATAATGAACCCGAGTTGTGCAAGGATGTCAGTGGTAGCCTTAACAGCTGCTTTGAGCTTTTCCTCATTTTCTGCAATGAGGATTGTGTCATCCAAATATCCTACCACAATGTGACCAGCTTGTCTGAGCTTAGAAAAAACTGGCTTTAGTAATTTTGTGAATAGCCTTGGTGCTGTACTGAGACCATTGGGCAGTGCTTTGAATTGCCAACATTGACCATTGACAATAAATTTGAGGTATTTCCTATCCTCTTGGTGGATCGGTACTGTATAATATGCATCTCTGAGGTCGACAGAGGCTAGAAAATTGTCAGGGGATACAAGATCCAGGACAGTGTGGATATTATCCATCTTAAAATGCTGATACATCATGCATTTATTCAATTCTGAAAGATCGAGGATTAGACGTACACCTCCAGTTCTTTTTGGCGTAGTAAAAATATTAGAAATGAATTCACCCTCTTCATGTACACAGGGCTCAATAACATTTTTACGATGGAGGCTAGTAATTTCTACTTGAATGCGCTTAGCATCCGGGAGGCTCCGTTTATAGCGTTTAGCCTTTAATTCATGCAAGTCTTTAATTTTTTCTACATCAAACTCGATCTTGTATCCCGAGACAGCCCTAATAACAATAGGGTCTGTTGTTAGCTCTTGCCAATTTTTCCTAAAATACCTCAGTCGACCGCCCACTGGGGGAACACTACATGTACTACTAGATCTAGTACTAGCATTAGTCAAATCATTTTCGCTAAAAATGTGATCAGAGTGTGATTCACTGACCTTGTCGTGACTTGGTCTTGGGAGTTCTACTTCCTCCTCTGCTGGCCCATGGGACCCCTCTGGGCACCTGGCGCTTGCATTTGAGGCTGGTTCGGAGCCTGAGACTGAGTGTACGGAGGCAGTCTGCCCCTCCTGTTCTGTCTGTACCCTAAAAAAGGGCTACCCTGCGATCCTGACATTGGCCTGCTATACCCGTGGGATTGGCTCTGTGAGCCCCAGCGGTGCCCCGGTGCATTGTAGCCACGTCCCCGGTAGGGATGCGAAGCAAAACGGTGTTTGAATTTGTCCCTCATCACACCGGCCGCTGCCAGTTGCTGATCTTTGAGATCCTTCACCTGCTTCCCTAGATCATCACCAAACAAAAGTCTAGTAGCTGGCAGAGTAGGTTTGCACAGATGCGTAAACCTTGCATTCAAGTCAGGTTTTATGAGCTCTTTTCTCAGGCAGTTTAGTTCAAAGTTAGCGTTGCAAATTAACGCCAAAGCATCTTGCTGTGTATCAGTTATACCGCCCGTAGAAACGGAGCGGGCAAATGCATTGATGCCATGAGTGAGTGATTTTTGGACTCGTTGTAACTTCAAGTCACGGCTTTTTGTCATCGGAGGTAGATTGTCCCATATCACAGGGTTCACCTTTGGTGCCTCTATAATCTGACAATTGCTTGGAGCTGGGTATTTAGCAGTTACTTCATCAAGAACTTTCCCCTCCAATTGGTGTGTCATGAGATATGAAGTAGATTGGGCTATCTCCTCATCAATAGGATCTCCGATATCCGATGCCATTGCAAATTTTGCGGCGATCGAGGGAATGACAAAGTTATCAGGTTGAGGCATGTCCGAGTCAAAATTCTCTTCCTCCGAGACGGCGCCCGCTTCGGTTGCATCCGCGGGTAGACCGTAAAATCCATGAGCCGGTGGGCGGTATGTCATTCCCGTGGTCGAACGGGGCCGTTGCACACAGTCTTCCCCGCCGGTAGCCCCGGTGGAGCCGCGAGACGAAGACGGGTGTGAGCTGCCGGTGACAGCCGTAGCATTAGCAGCGGGCAACGCCTCAACCACTCGCGCAAGAAGCGCTTCCATTTTATCAAGTCTGTTATTGAAAGTAGAAAATGGAACCGTTGATTCCACTTTCTGATTCTTCTCGCTCATTGCCTTTGGCTCCGAGTCCGACTTTGTTTTGCTTTTAGCTTTCCCCGGCCCACTCTTGCTGACTTTGCAGCCGTGACTTTGCCACTGGAGTTGGGTAATTTTTTCTTTCCGTCGGAGCCCGTGGCTCCAGCGCTACCAGGCGGTGCCTGGGGTGGAAGCGCTGACGGAGGTAACGCAGCGGTGCTGCTATCCATTTGAGACATTACAATTCTATCGATAAAATATCACTTCAGAAGGGCGTGATTTATAAAAATAAGCGTCTCAAAGTTATCAGTAAATGTCAAGGATGAAACTAATAACGTTTTTTACCTTTGAATTTTCGGGGATTGCGTGGATAATAATATCTGATTTTCTTGAGCACAAAGGTGTCCTTTTGCTCAATAACACGCGACTAACGAATTGCTGATTAGCGCATGCGCACTAACGGGTCTCATTTAACGTAATCCCGAAATTGGTATTACGTAGTATAATGATGAGTAAATGTGCCAATCGCTCGAGAATGGAGACAGAGAGCATAATAGTAGGTCCATGCAGAGAGAGAGAGAGAGAGAGACAGTGAACTGGGGGCAAGGAGAATAAAGCAAACTTTCACATGCACACTCTCGATCTCATAGCACCACGGGCCAACAAACTTCATAATTTGTGATTCTGCAGTACTGTGCCAGCCGCCAATGACAAGTTTAATTTATGCTGGCTTCACTCCCCCGCCCACTCACAAGGAAAGTTTTTGATTGGTCTGATCATTCACATCACTTGCTTACTGCAAGGAGAAACACACACACAAACAAATGCTCTCGATCTCACAGCTCAGCACAATAGGTGAATTTGCCTACACACAGGTCAACAAACTTCATAATTTATGATTCTTCAGTACTGTGCTAGTGGTCACTGACAAGTTTAATTTATGCTGGCTTCACTCTCCGCCCACTCACAAGGAAGTTTCTGATTGGTGTGATCAGTCACATACACACAAATACTGTACACACACACTCTCACAGAGCTCAGTACATTGCATGAATTTGCCTATACACAGGTCAACAGTCATGCACACACAAATTTCTCAAAAAGAACATTAGCATCGTACTACACTGCATTGTGATGGGCTAGCTATTATGTGAACCACAAATTGTATAAAATGTGTTTTTCCTTTGTTCACAAGACAAATTAAATGCCATTTCAACAAACATCTTGAAGAAAAAAAGATTTTCCCTGACTTTCCAGAAGAAATGGACGAATTCCCTGACTTTCCCTGACTTTTTGCTTCTGGAAAAAACATTTTTAAATTCCCTGACTTTCCAGAAATTCCCTGACCCGTACGAACCCTGTGATACTCAATATTGTGATCAAGTTATATCAGCAAAGATAATCTTTATTTTATAATTCCACGGGGGCGATTTTAAATTTTGCAATCGCCCCCGTGAGCAACCTGACGGGGCGAATCGCTCACCGCCCCCGTGTATTTTGAGCGCTGATTGTAAACCACTGCGTTATTCTAAATAAAAAAGTTTGCATAGTGAAGTTTAAACTAATGTTTTTGTATCGTAGCACTTATGACAGCGTGTAGGACATTTGTAGCACCTAGCTACTTTTTGTGTGATTCCATTTGCTATTCATTTAAATATACAAACACCCTAACAAATAGGAAAAAAATAGAAATGAAAAAATAACATAGCACCCTTTCACACGTCAAATGCAAGCAAGCCATTCATGTTCAATGTACGTCATCACTGCTTCAGTTTTGGAAGACTTTCTCTCTGGAGAAGAGCAGCACTTGTGAGCATGGAATAATTTGACATTTGCATAATTAATGGTGTCTGGAATGAGTTTTTGAACCCAGGTGGCAACTCAGGTGTTACATTTCTTCTGACGTGTATTATCGTTACAAGATAAGCGTATGCAGGTTCTGGGCTAGCCGTTGCCACAGAACACCCGCTTTTAAAGAACTGCTCGTTCATTTAAAGGGATTTAAACTTTCATAGAAAGTCGGCTTGGGATTATTTATAAGCGTAAAATTTATAGAAAGAATTTAGTAAAGTCTCACAACACTTTCAAAATGATTATAATTCATAATGGAAATCACAACTGATCAAAGAAATGAAGGGGAAAAAAAGAATTTTTTGTTTTGTTTTGGATACTGAATATCGGGGGATTCCAAAGATATATTACAGGCGTAAGTGATTTCTACTCCTTCTTTTTTAAATCACCACTTTCTTATTTCCTTGCACAGTCTTTTATCAGCTATTCACTTTTCCATTTTTTCATTTTTTATGTTGATATTCTGGCCAACTTTTGATGAGATGTTACAGTAATTCCCTTCTAAGTTTAAAGGGCAATCCAACCCTTGTAATAAGGTCTTTTGTAAGCAAGCAGAAAAATTACCCGGTAGACAGAATGGCGACAGTTTGAAATAAATCAGAGCAATAATACGAGAGTGATGAATGTTTGAAATTTGAGGTCACTATAAAATCTATGTGAATCTCAATTGGCAATTTGGTCGGTGGATTGTAACATAGACATGGAAAAAAATATCAATAATTTCTGTTTTCTCCTAAGTGCTTTTTTGGGGTACTACTCAAAATATATCGTGGATGATATATTATTAAAGGTCATCTAAGGATAAAAGACCATTCTGAGCCATACATTTTTAAAAGACTGACATTTCGTATTCAACTAATTTAGAACAATACGCATACCGGTAGTGATTATCCATAACACTATTTAATGTTTTGGCTGATTTTATTCAATTTTGATTTCTTCTAGCAGAGTTTGCAGCTAAGCTTGGATTTTCCTTTAATGTTTCAGGTCGGAGTAAAGGTGGTCCTACAATTATTTTGAAAAATGCTGCATACTACATGAATTTCAATCACTGATAATGATAATGACTTTATTCAAAGCTTGAGGTCTGCTATATTAAAAGATTATTATCATTTTAGCACTCAGACAAAACAAACAACCAATTGATTAAGCAAATATCATTACCTGTAGGAGATCCCCCCCCCCCCCCCCACCCCTTCTCCCTCTCCTTTCATCTCGAGCTGTCTTCCACATTACCATATCTCTCAAATTATTGAGCATTAGTCTACTTGACATTTCAATCTGTCATGCTTCAGTGCGTTAATAAAGCTAAAGCCGATGCCGAAGCCGTAATGAAACCAAGTGATGCTTCCATTGAAAGACGCTATACTGGCAACAACTTGTCTAAAAAAAACAGGCCCTAACCTATAAATTGTTACAAAATAGTCTTTAGTGGCCACCTCTCTATAAAGGCCGCCTATTCATAGTGGTCATGTATTTTGTCTCTTTGGACACAGAAATGTCTGTTGTAGAACCTGTCTACAGTGGCCACTTTTTTCTGTTCCCCTTGGTGGCCTCAATAGACAGGTTTGACTGTATAGTGTATACTGTGTATTGAGTGAAGCTAATACCTCCGTCAAACCAACGAGACTGGGTTGGGGGGGGGGGGGGACAGACAGAGACGGAGACAGATGAGTGAGAGAGAGAGAGACGAGATAGAAAGAGAGAGAGAGAAAGAGAAAAAAAGAGATAGAGAGAAAGAGAGAAAGAGAGAAAGAGAGAGAGATAGAGAGTGAGATAGACAGACAGATTGACAGAGAGAGTGAGAGAGACAGATAGATGGACAGAAACAGAGAGAGAGAGTGAGAGACAGAGAGAGAGAGAGAGAGAGAGAGAGAGAGAGTGAGAGAGAGAGAGAGAGAGTGAGAGACAGAGATACAGATAGATTGACAGAGAGAGTAAACCAGACAGACATAGTGTGAGAGAGAGAGACAGAGAGAAAGAGAGATTGACAGAGAGAGTAAAAGAGACAGACATAGTGAGAGAAACAGAGAGAGACAGAGAGAAAGATAGATTGACAGAGAGAGAGTAAAAGAGACAGACATAGTGTGTGAGGGAGAGAGAGAGGGAGAGTGTGTGTGTGAAAGAGAAAGAGAGCGACAGGGAGGGAGCTTCCTGCCAATCATAACATTGCTATCAATGATTACTTCCTGAATTACTTCATGAATAAACAAAGAGAAAGACTAGTATATATAAGGAGACTTACATGGACATTGGACATGCATACAGCTGGCAAAAATAAATAAATCAAATAACAACTGTAAAATGTATTGATAAAGTACTCTGTAATTGTCATAACTGAGAATTTAGAATATGGAAGGTATTATGGTGATCTGCTCAAGGAAACAATATATCCACCTGTACAAATTTAAAGCACTTCAATATAATTTCAATTCCTTTTACTTTAGTCTGATGCTCCGACATAATTATGCTCGTGTGACATTTGCTCAAGGCTTTATTTTGTTAAGGTGACTAGGGCCCCATTTCACAAACTTTTCATTAGTGACAAATGCTCCTGAAATCCTTGCTTCTTATTGGTTATCAGCACAAACAAATTGATTTTTGTCATTTGTCATTGAAAAAAAGGCTTTGTATAAATGGGTCCCCGGACTACAAGTAGTAACTTACAAGATGCAGGAACCATGTGATGTTCTTGACGATGGCGTAGCAACCGATAAGTCCTGTCATTACCATGAAGCTCCCGGTCCCAATTAAGACGTACGGCACACTGGAATAGTCCTGGTCTGAGAGGGCTAGGTAG
>JAVYIG010017368.1:0-26564 GCA_035222895.1 Strongylocentrotus droebachiensis
ATTTGAAAAAAACAACCTTGAAGGGCGGAGTGTGACATCATTCGGCTTATGACAATGATCTATATGCTTTCAATTTTGTATTTATAATCGACCATGAATGACACTTGATATTTGATACGTGTAAACTTGATGTCCCGCCAGCTATCATCTTCCATTTGTGCTGTACATTAAATAATAACATTTAGTTTTCTTAGTTGCTGGTGAAAGAATTTCTTTTCATCCAGGCTTTGTGTAGAAACATATGTGCAACTATGATACGTAGGGGATATGTGTTATATTTCTTTACAGAAAAGATATCTTTTTAGTACAGAGCGAATGGGAGAGGACTTCACAAAAACCTTCATAGCCATGTCAAATTGTGTGTTTGAATATACAACTCAAAATAACCAATAATTATATTATTCTTTATCAGATTTTGCACGAACATTCACTGACTTGTTTCTCTCAATTTCCTGCTTTTATTAAAAACAACTGAATATCGAGGTAAACTTCCCATTAATTATCTTGGACCAACGTAGTCATTATGACAAAAAGACGTTTACCTTTTTATGTTGAAGTTTTATTATCATCCTGTTCTCAGTAGTTATTTGTTTAGCCACGGAGTTCAATTCGTTATCCGTAAAACAGCTGAGGATTCTATATGAAATACATGTCCATGCAAAATGTATATTTTACCATTTTGAATCACTGAATGTTTAAAGGAATCAAAGAATATGATGCTCTGTGATAAAATATATCAACATACATTATGCCTCCTTCCGACCAGGCTATATATCAGCTAATGAGGTATAACAAAATAATTTGTGTGTAGGTTCAAACAGTTTAGAAAATGTTTGACAAGTCTATATTATCAAAACAAATATAGTATTAAAGGTGAAATGAAAATCCCATGTATTACTAATGTTCTAGATTGCTGTGCAATAATCAACACCTCAAAGGCAATGGTTTAATCATCAAGATCATTAAGTAGTTTATACGTGTATTTGTGTTAAGTCCCCTTGAAATGCGGTTAGGAGCCGGGAACTCTTACCCTTTTTACTCTCGGCATAATTCCGATTGCTGTCAGAACTTCAGTTGAAACCATTTAATAAATGTTCTGTATTTTCCATACATAATTATATAGGACTTTCCATTTTTTTGTTAATTCACTTATTTGATTATTTATCGATTCATATATTTATTATCAGTAGTAGTATTAATATTATTAATATGATTATTGTGATTAATACTTTTATTATTTGTATTATTGTTATATAATTTTTGTCATTATTGGAAATATTCACAATTTCTGCAAACATGGCCCTGAACGTACCTTATTGATTTCAAATGCAGGTGGTTCTTTAGATTACGTAGTATTGCTTCACTGCGTATGTTGCCCATTACTAGCCCTCGGAAGGTCAGAAAGTTGAGTTGTGGGAATGAACTTGAGAAAAGTTGCCCCAGTGAAGTAGGTTCGCCAATGAGAGGAAATGGATTTTTCCCTTTCTCACCATGCTCAATAGACAACACTGCTAGGCTGGAATGTGCCAACCGTTCAACATCTCCCGGTGAGACAGTTTGAGTAGTGGTAAAAGCCAATTGTGTCAAGCTCGGGAATAGGTCCCCAATAGTCACATTAATATCACCATTATTAACCCTCCGTAGATCATGTAGGAATTGATGATCTACAACCAGCTCTTTGATTGAGGATTTATCACCCTGTATACGAAATGACAACAAAGTAGAGTATTATCAATAAGTAGATTTTCAAATAATATCAGACTCCAGTTATGATTTTTATATTATTCTCCACATTACAAAAAATTGTTAGTATGAAAACGAATGGCAGTTTAGTCATGTTTACCAATGCCATACAGACAGATATTCCTATTCTAACTGTTTCTTGATGGAGACATATTTTTTTCCTCAAAGGCTCTGATGAGCCATTTCAGTTGTGCTGTTCGTTTCCATTACTGCTCAAGAAAAAAATACCCGTAAACGCTTTCCCCTCCTCCCACCCCCAACCTCTAGTTGCCACCCTGCTTTACGGTACAGTAATACTTTTTCATTAAATTCTTTATTTACAAAAAACAAATTACGTCTAAATAGGACCAAACATTTGGGGTCACTTTTTTAACAAGTATATGATTATGTGCTCTTTCATTTGTGTATGCTCTATCTTAATGCTGTTGCTTTGTTTATTTACACACTTCTTTATTTACTACGCACTCTCTCTTTTCTCTTTACTTTGTATAATTATCTGCGGCCATTGGGGCCAGCCTTTTAAAGGTCAATGGCCTCTGCTGGCTCCTCTATATTCTTTGTATTTGTTTATATGTATAATGTATTGTTGAAAGTATTTTTTTTTAAAGAACTGGAAATAAAATGAATTGAAATTGAAATTGAAATAATGCAGATGCTTTTATGTGATATCCTTTTTTCAAAATTGCGAATTGTGAATTTGATTTGAAGAGGTTTTGCGACATTCCAAATCTCTATTTATTATCATTATCATTATTATTAATGTTATCATTACTGTTTATTTTTATTTATCGAACTGAATGTTAGTTCTCGCCGTATGATCATACATACAGAAGCATTGATTATCATTAGAGAGAGTTTCTAAAATTGTAGGTAATTTTGTTTACTTTCAAATGTTCATACTTTTCATTATTCCTGTTTCACTGATCATTTAGTATTCACAAAGGTATTTTTTACATTTAGTCTAAGGCATCTTTTAACACTTCGGTTGCTTTCTTCTCTCTCAACAGTCGGTTTGCCACATGTGCAATTTTCCACTAAAATAAAGGCATCGATTGACCAAAGGAGTGCTTTGTGTATAACATAATGGCATACATTCGTCTGATAAAAACGAATTGTAATCATTAGTATTCTGTTTAAATATTTATATATTTACCGCCATTGTAGACAAATGTGTATGCATTAACTGATAGAAGTCATCATCCAATGTTGTACGACAAAACACTAATCTTGTTAATGAGTTCGATGCGAATAGGACGTCTGCTAGGTCACGTGATACAGCCGGGCCACATGATCTGTCTCTGATCACCAAAGTCTCCTGAAATAGACATAAACACGTTATAATTACTATACAATTATTTTTGCTACAATGATCCTGATGTGTTTAATATACAGGCCCGGGTATATATATATATAGATATATATACATGAAACCATTATTTGAATTGTCAGAACTTGTTTTCTAGTTTTAGTATAAATGTAACTCTTTCGCAGGCTATAGTTATAATTTAAACCAGGTTAATGTAAATGTAATATTGCATCTATAATGTTCTCTTTTGTACCATACATGCATGTACCAAGGAGAATGAAGCTCAACCTGATATTAGTAAAGGAAACAATCCTACAATGCAAGCAACATCTGTAGGTAGGACATAATTATTAGTGAAACCCTTTTTTAAAATTGTACCTAAAACTTGACTTTCGGACAGAAAAATGCCAAAATTGTTCCTACCCAAGGAGGGGGGACACATTCACTTCCCAGACCCCCCCCCCCCCGCCCTTAAAAGAGCCCACTTCATATTATGTCCGCAACCCCTCCCCCTCCCCCAACTAAAATCCTAATTACGGGCCTGCTATAACAAACCATTCCATGCTGTTCCATGATGAATAGATAACCAGACACTGTGTGAGCAGACTTGTCTTTATCGAAGGTCAACTTTTTCTCGTCTGAAAATATCTGTTGTCCTACTGCTTTCGCTGTATCATTATTATACGCTTCAAAAGTGACATCTGCTAGAAAATCATTGTTTCTTCTTTTTTGTCGTATATTTGGGAAGTCCTTTTGTTGTATTTTCTTGACGATATCAAGTCCCACCTCTTTTCCCCGGGCAGCGGTGAAATACAAGAGGTAACGGAATTCTTGTAGGTTATCGCTCATTACTTCGCCCATCGACCTACTGTACTCTTCGCGATTCGTGTCATATAGAGAGGAAAGATAAACAGATGCAATATATTCTTGAAATAATTTGTGAGGAAAGAAGACACTAGTGATTACAGACTGTGAAGCAGGCAAAGTTCTTTCCCATCTGGAAACTTTTTTATTGTCTCGACTTAGAACTCCGACTCTGCAACATGTCTCCATGGCTTCCTTACACGAGCTAAAGTCCTCCTCATTAAAAACCAATTTCTTTTTCAGGAGTCCTGAGAAGGCAATCGATCCTATTTTTTGCAAACAAGGGTTGATGTCCTTGTCCGGATAGGCTTCAGGTAATACTTTGACAACCTTTGACATATAATGGTCTCCAAGAAACCTGATGATTTGTTCAAATAATTGAGAAAATGTCTTCAGTTTGCGTATTGTTTCTCGTTTCTCACAGTCACAATTTCCCCATAAGATGCATAAAAGCGCTACGTAAATTGGGAAGGGTGCCATGTTCTCTTTGATTACATCATTCACTTCAATAAACCGAATCAGTTCTGATCCCGCCTTATCATCGTTCACGAAGTACTTGCTGATGTATGTCGAGACATTTTCAGCACTAAATCCTTCGACTGCAATGAAAGCATACGACCTACTCAATACCTTGTTGGATTTGATCTTATCCGCCCTCCACGGTCTTGTTGTCACCAGAACAATGCATTGCTTGTATTTCTCCAATCGTAGAATCTGAGAAATATCTGAGCTTTCTTTGGCAGAGAGGTCCCCATCATACTCATCAAGTCCATCAAGTACAATCAGGACCTTTGTAGGTTGAGACGATATGAAATTATCGATCTGTTTAGGGTTAACATCATTATTGTCAGAGAGATAGTTTTTCATAATATCACCAATTGTCTGACCCTTCACAACGTTGAGCAGAGGTATGACCAGAACCCAACTGAAGCGCTGAAACTCGGGTGATCCATTGACCCAATCCCATGCGATCTTCGAACAGAAGGTCGTTTTACCAACACCACCTTCACCTTCAACCAGAAGACGTTTAGGAAGTACTCCGTTAATCTTTGTAGTAAGAAGATCAGCGTAATCCAGTGGATGTTCAGTTCTCCTTGTTCCCATTTCTTTCCTGAGCAGCGTTAAGTTCGTGTAAATTTGCTTGAATTCAAAGATGATATTGAAATCAAGTGGGTCAGGTTTGATTTTGCACATTTGTTCGCGATAGAATGTCTTCAAGTCTTCCCCACACTGGAGAACCTGTGCCTCAGTCATAATTGTTTGGGAATTATCCGGTATTGGATCTTTAGGGAGATAAAAAATACTTTATGTAAATTCAACGAAATATCTATTTCAACCGATGTTACAAATAAGGACACAGATATTAAATGCCTTACGCATCTAGAAAGACAACTGACATCTTTAGGTGGTGAATATAAAGAAAAATCCAATATTTACAGGGTTGCAGAACATCCCAGCACACAACTGCCTCGATTGTATGCATATATTTACAGTGTACAGTATGTATGTATATAAATAATCCTTAAAAATCATTTTCTCTCCATGATTTTAATCAATTTATAGTATTTTAGTGTAATGTTTTTTATTATTATCATGACGATTATTAAGCCATTTGTTGCACCCCATGAACTTAAATTTATACCTTTTGTAGTGAGCACTTATACGTCTACATAACTCAATTTTTCTTTTGGAATTCGCATGCGTACAGAACAAGCGGTTTTGTTGTGTCTTAATTCATATTTACTATTTTCATGACTGTTATTTATGTTGTCATTGACTATATGTTTGATTCCCTGTGAGGTGCCGCACAGAATCTCAGTGTGACCAGCTCTACCATTGTGACTCACATTGCGCCATTCACTCATTCACTGTGTTGATAAATTATTTTGGTAACGCACACACTGAGAATATTAGGCCCATTTACACAACCCTAACACTTTTTTGAAAAATCATCAATCTTTTGGACTACCATTCACACTACTAGAATAACCCATAAAAACACATACAACTTTGGTCATATCTGTAGTTTTGGGTGAGTAGCGCGCATGAACCACTCGTTGGCGCCCTGCATGCGTTAGCAGCAAAGCGAGGAGAGTCATTTGAGTAAAAATCAGTATCTTACCAAAGTTTGCATTAACACTGCAAAAATCAGTGTAACTTTTTACAAAACCACACTCCAGAGGTTGACTTTTTGACTATGATTTTCGTCCCATTTGCCGTTAGTTGCTATACAATGCAGCTAACTACTGGCAAAACACTGGATTGTGAGAAAAATTGACAAATTTTGGTTGCATTGTTAATGCAACTTTATGTCAAAGCAAGATAAACTAACAAAACTAGAAATATCGTAATCTGCATTGCCGCGCAATGCGAATGTATCCCCCGGCACTCCCACGATACACCTCCATACAAACTTTGAAAGAATTATCTGTCAAGAAATGTGGCATTTAGAGCGCACAAAAGACAGTCAACAAAATATGATCTTTGACTAAATATAGGTGTGTAGATTATAACAAGATACACCTCCATACAAAATTTGAAAGAAATTCGTTAAGGAATGTGGCAGTTAGAGCGCACACAGGAATATGACGCGACGGAGGCGTAACGCTTCTGAATCAAAATTAAGTCCACCACCGGCATACAATTAACCTAAACACTGAATTCGTGGAATGTTTTAGCTTTTGAAAAGAAAGCGCCTATACCAATCGAAAAAACATCATAAGCAACGTTTCCAAAGCTTGTGATAATTTTCCAGAATTCTCGCAATCGCCAATACCCCCAAATGTCCGGCTGTTACTTTCATGCCCCCATTTCAGATAGCTTGGTGACTATAGCCGCTTCTGGTCTATTTCATGCGGCCCATCCGTTCCCGGCAGTGCGGGCAGGCCTGCAGTCACCGAGCTAGCTCCCATTAGCGCATTGTAATAGTTAGTTGATGCTACTTTTGGTTCTAGGACAAATACCCCCTGGGCAATCACCCCCCGGGAAATTACCCCCGGAAAACTACCCCCCAAGTACAATTACCCCCCGGAGAATTATCCCCCGGAGAATTACCCCCCGAGGACAATAACCCCCTAAGGACAATTACCCCCCGGAAAATTACCCCCCGGAGAATTACCCCCCGAGGACAATTACCCCCAAGGACAATTACCCCCCGGAAAACTACCCCCCGGAAAATTACCCCCCGAGGACAACTACCCCCGAGGACAATTACCCCCCAAGGACAATTACCCCCCGGAAAACTACCCCTTGAGGAATTACCCCCCCCCCCCCGAGGACAACCAGGATTCAATAGCAAAAGACGATCTGACACGTTGAGAGATGCTGTGAAGGCTACGAGCCCATAAAATCCCGTGCATGAACCCACATTCGTTCAAATACTTGCGCGTGATCTTTCTCATTACTACACATTTTTCTTTAACTATAATGTATGCAACACCACTGTGGTTGCTGTTTTCTACGAAGGATTTCTCTTGTGCAGCGTTATTTCAACTTTTTGTTAGACACAGTGCCCTCTTAAGAAATGAAAAGTTTCGCCCAATCTTAAAGGTAAAGACCAGTTATGGTCATGCGATTGCATTGTGAAAGAAACGTTGTGGAATCGATCAGAAAAGGTTGATCATCTAGCATCTACCATCTGCAAGGTTCTGGAATCATCAAAATAATAAGAAATTTGGCCCATTCTTCGTAAAGTTACAAGCACTATACACAGAAAGATGTATATAGGACTACCCTATATCTCTCACAGTCCATGAGAGAAACAAATTTACCAAATATTTGAATTAGTAGGCGGTTTCCCGGCAAATTTTTTATCATCATGAATAAGCCAAAACATATTCTTTCACATGATTGGTAATGAGAGCTTCCATTTCATTTTTTGAAACTATTTATTTTGCATCACTCTGGCACTCGTCAAGTGCTATGTACACACGTATGGGCACATTTGTTTCTTGATTTAGTGAACGAGCAAGAAACACAAGGACAAGACATTTTCAAAATGGTAAAACATAATGTTGTAATCAACACACTAGCAAAGATTTAAGGTATGCGGGCGCCTCACCGCCGAATGTACACGAATATAAGAAATTTTATCGAACGAAGGGCGATATAAATGGTTTACATTCATCAGTGACATCACGAGTTCGCGGCGGCTTATCTTCTGTGATGACCCTTGGCGGCATCTTGAGAGAAAACAATAACATGCCGACACCCTTTGAGTCAGCCGCGCGGCTTCTTTCATGTACGCGTATTTATAAACGGAATTTGCGCGAGGTATGTTTCGAATCTATATATGGATTTGTTTTGGCCGGGATGAAGTGGTTCCCACGGTGTTGGAGTGAGAATCCTCATTCACCTTGAGTATTTTGTAGAGGATGGATGTAGACATTATTCGGTGGCAAATTAATTTATTGGACTTTATTGAGGAAACATTGTAGTCGACAACTATTATACTTCGATTCCACATCGGATTTACAGAAGGAAACATTTTAATACAACTTGGTTCTTCAAAGTAATTATATACGGCGACGGGATTTTGAATTGTGTACATTTGGAGTTCATAACTGGTTAACTTTATATTAGCTACATAACTTTGTTAATTGTATCATCGCGTCGGGAATTATAATGCCGAAGGCTAAGCAGAAATCCAGGTGGACAACTGTTGACCGAACTGGGTCCTCACGTCCACGGAGAACTGCAACTGCAACAGCTCCGCCTTCCCAGCCCGTATCAGAGCCTCTCGTCCAGGCACCGCAGCCGAACCCCGGAGTGGAGCAGCGGGGACCGGGTCCATCCGCAAGTGAGTACGATACTAGGCCGTTGGTTTGCGCGGGTATTGATACATTAAACTCAATTGGAGGCCCTGAGCAGGCGCAGCAGGTGGGGCTTATGATCAATGACCCTCCCTTGTTGGAAACTCCTCGGGAGGTGCTGGGGTCTGCTGTTCCTCGCGCATTGCGGGATAGAATCCGGAAAGGCGAGTTTGTTGATTTAGGGGCCTTGTTAAAAAATGTCCTCGTTCCAGACGGCAGCGCACCCACGGTTATTGCCCTGTCGGGGTCGACATTGCAGGTACAACCGCAGGGAGGGGTGCCGCGAATAACCTCAATAGAGCAATGGACCAGCGCATTTTTGGTATTTGCGTCTATATACACCGAGAAGCATATAGTTCGGGCCTCAGAGATGTTTAAGTATATGGACACCGTCCGGACGGCGGCTAGATTTGGCGGCTACGGCTGGCGCACATACGATGCGCAGTTTAGGCTGAGGCAAGCAAGAGAACCCACTAGATCATGGGCTGTATAGTGAATTGTGGCTCATGACTGCCACAGCACCATGCACGCATTCAACCCCCGCCTATTACGGCGATGCAATTCGTGAAAGCGACCCTTCGGCCAGACAAATTAATAGTGTTTATCCATTTTGGATCTGCCAGTAGCACGATTTACTCACATTCTTTCAGAAAAGGCGCGGCCACATCAGCCGCTATGACCGGTTTTGACGCAGGGGAAATTGAGAATACGGGGCGCTGGTCCTCGGACGCGCATAATAGATATGTTCGTATTAATATGCTACCTGTTGCATAATTCATGATGTATTGTACCATATTACTTCTTTAATCATTTGAGTTTAAGGAAGTGTGTTAAGACAAATTATCAGTTATTTGGGTAGACCTATATGTTTAAATAGTATGTATAATGGACTCATGTTTATGCATGAGGCAGTTGAAGATCAATAATGTTACATTTTATTGGTGATTTTGAAACGAGTAAATCATAATCTTCAACAACAATGAGCTGCCGGAAGTTTTTTCATTCATTCCTGCTGTAGGTTGCCAGTCAAGTACGATCCTGCTCATAGGCGATTCCATGATCCACTGGCTAGCCGCCTTCGCGCATCGTGAGGGAAAACAAGATTTGGGGTCGTCAGCCAACGTCGTTTGGAGAGGAAGGAGGGGCCTTAAGCTAGGTCAAGTTATTGGACAGGTCCAGTGGGTGCTGCCCGGTATCCAGGTTTCCTCTCCGTCGCACATCGTTCTGCACGTGGGAACAAACGACGTCGGGCGAGCTAAAAAACAAGAATTGTTCTCGCTTTTGGATACAACGCTCGGACGATTGCACGAACACTTCCCCAATGCCCTCATCATTTGGTCGGATATTTTGCCGCGTAGGACCTACAGCGGCTTCAGTAAAGACGAGCAGCCCAAAATCGATCGGACGCGGCGAGCACTAAACAAGCACGCCAGGTGCATATGCCGCACGATCGGGGGCAGTGATTTTAATCACCTGGACATCAGGCACGAGCGGCACGAGCTGTTTAGGAGAGATGGCATTCATCTCTCCGAGACTGGAAATAATATGTTTCTTCGTAGCCTTATCAAGGGGTTGGAAAACATTGCATAGACTTTCGTGGAGTTCTTTGAAGTGGTTTTGATTTATTGAATTGTATTCATGAGCTTGGTCACAGTCGTGTCCATAAGGTGTGTTTTTAATTTAATACCGTTTTCGGTAGATAATTTATTCAAGCCATAATGAAACGTAGTAATCACGTTTGTTTCGGGTAATTGGTCTATTTATATTTAGCTCAAGCTTTGAAATTATAGCAAAAGCGATTTATCAGGCTAGTGGTTTTTATTAAGATGTTAAGTTGATTTATTTAATGTACATATATATATATATGTACGGTATATATTACCCCATTTTGATGTTTAAAGGTAGTTATTATGTTTCGGGTAATTGGTTTATTTAGCTCGAGCTTTAAAAGCATACAACTTTTACGTAACGCGAAAGAGATTTATTAGGCTAGTGGTTGCTATTAACATGTTAAGTTTATGTACATATAAATATATCCGCATTTTGATGCTGTGTATTTTAGTTAATGGATATTATAAAGCGTTGTCATGAGCTTGGTCACAGTTGGGACCACGAACGTGTTTTTCATTGAAGACTGGTTTTGGTTTAAAACGAACGGTAGTTATCATGCTATTTTGGTTAATTGATTGATTTAGCTCAAGCTTCGAAATTTCAAAACGTGGGTATTGAAAAGATATTATGGTAATTGGTTGAATGCATTATGTTCAAGTTCAAGTTTGTGTACTTTGTACATATATATATATAGCCGTTTTGTGGCTTTGTTTTACTTACCGATTATTGCAGAGTGTTTTCATGAGCTTAGTCACAGTCGTGGCCATAAATGTGCTTTTAACTTATAGTTTTTGGTTGGAAACGAAAGGTACATGTAGTTATCACGTTATTTTGGCTAATTGGTTGGATTCAATATGTTCACGTTCAAGTTCGTGTACTTAGTTCATATATATATATAGCCGTTCGTGGCTTTGTTTTACTATACTTACTGTTATTGCAGAGTGCTTTCATGAGCATAGTCACGGTCGAGGTCATAAAGGCGTTTTTAATTTATTGTTTTTGGTTGAAAACGAAAGGTGGTTATCACGTTATTTTGGTTAGTTGGTTGATTTAGCTCAAGCTTCGAAATCGCACAACGTTGTATTGAAACGAAATTAAGGTAATTGGTTGAATTCAATAGGTTCAAGTTCGTGTTCGCGTTCAAAACGCGTAGTGAAACGAAAGTAACCCATTAGAATTTAGGGTGAAATCAACATGTAAGTTTATATGCGTAAATTACGCGATAAAAATATATACGCTCAGTGGCGGCGGGCGGTGCCCGTGTGGCGGAAATTGGCATTTTTGCCTCTTCGCATATATATATGTGTATGTGTATATATGTTAATATATACATATAAAGGTTATTATGTGTATTACACACTGCTGCAAAATACCTCATGGGAAGGTTGTGTTTTGGAGAATATGAATTGGATTATTTTAATTGGCCATTGTATCTTGCAGAGCTCAATATTTATTGGTTTCCGGTTGGGGCCCCGATGATAACAGGCATTCCGTCCTGTCGTTTATTTATAACATGTACCCGCCTGTAAGGTAGGCATCTGTTCGCCTGTTTAATGCAGTGGAACCGTGTGTCTTCTTTGTATGCAGAGGGGTGTTATACGTATAGCCCACTTTGTGGTACTCACAGTTAAATTCCAAATGAGAAGGTAAACTCTGTTCGCCCTCTTTAATGAGGAAACAGTGTCGCCTTTTTACGGGCTGTGGGGGGTTGTACACAAGTTCTCGTCTGTTGGTGGCCCCGATGCAGAGAGTACTTTGGATTGGACATGCCGGCTCCATCCAGTTTTTTCAGAGCTCAATATTTATTGGTTTCCGGTAGGGGCCCCGATGATAACAGGCATTCCGTCCTGTCGTTTATTTATAACATGTACCCGCCTGTAAGGTAGGCATCTGTTCGCCTGTTTAATGCAGTGGAACCGTGTGTCTTCTTTGTATGCAGAGGGGTGTTATACGTATAGCCCACTTTGTGGTACTCACAGTTAAATTCCAAATGAGAAGGTAAACTCTGTTCGCCCTCTTTAATGAGGAAACAGTGTCGCCTTTTTACGGGCTGTGGGGGGTTGTACACAAGTTCTCGTCTGTTGGTGGCCCCGATGCAGAGAGTACTTTGGATTGGACATGCCGGCTCCATCCAGTTTTTTCAGAGCTCAATATTTATTGGTTTCCGGTAGGGGCCCCGATGATAACAGGCATTCCGTCCTGTCGTTTATTTATAACATGTACCCGCCTGTAAGGTAGGCATCTGTTCGCCTGTTTAATGCAGTGGAACTGTGTGTCTTCTTTGTATGCAGAGGGGTGTTATACGTATAGCCCACTTTGTGGTACTCACAGTTAAATTCCAAATGAGAAGGTAAACTCTGTTCGCCCTCTTTAATGAGGAAACAGTGTCGCCTTTTTACGGGCTGTGGGGGGTTGTACACAAGTTCTCGTCTGTTGGTGGCCCCGATGCAGAGAGTACTTTGGATTGGACATGCCGGCTCCATCCAGTTTTTTCAGAGCTCAATATTTATTGGTTTCCAGTAGGGGCCCCGATGATAACAGGCATTCCGTCCTGTCGTTTATTTATAACATGTACCCGCCTGTAAGGTAGGCATCTGTTCGCCTGTTTAATGCAGTGGAACTGTGTGTCTTCTTTGTATGCAGAGGGGTGTTATACGTATAGCCCACTTTGTGGTACTCACAGTTAAATTCCAAATGAGAAGGTAAACTCTGTTCGCCCTCTTCAATGAGGAAACAGTGTCGCCTTTTTACGGGCTGTGGGGGGTTGTACACAAGTTCTCGTCTGTTGGTGGCCCCGATGCAGAGAGTACTTTGGATTGGACATGCCGGCTCCATCCAGTTTTTTCAGAGCTCAATATTTATTGGTTTCCAGTAGGGGCCCCGATGATAACAGGCATTCCGTCCTGTCGTTTATTTATAACATGTACCCGCCTGTAAGGTAGGCATCTGTTCGCCTGTTTAATGCAGTGGAACTGTGTGTCTTCTTTGTATGCAGAGGGGTGTTATACGTATAGCCCACTTTGTGGTACTCACAGTTAAATTCCAAATGAGAAGGTAAACTCTGTTCGCCCTCTTTAATGAGGAAACAGTGTCGCCTTTTTACGGGCTGTGGGGGGTTGTACACAAGTTCTCGTCTGTTGGTGGCCCCGATGCAGAGAGTACTTTGGATTGGACATGCCGGCTCCATCCAGTTTTTTCAGAGCTCAATATTTATTGGTTTCCGGTAGGGGCCCCGATGATAACAGGCATTCCGTCCTGTCGTTTATTTATAACATGTACCCGCCTGTAAGGTAGGCATCTGCTCGCCTGTTTAATGCAGTGGAACTGTGTGTCTTCTTTGTATGCAGAGGGGTGTTATACGTATAGCCCACTTTGTGGTACTCACAGTTAAATTCCAAATGAGAAGGTAAACTCTGTTCGCCCTCTTTAATGAGGAAACAGTGTCGCCTTTTTACGGGCTGTGGGGGGTTGTACACAAGTTCTCGTCTGTTGGTGGCTCCGATGCAGAGAGTACTTTGGATTGGACATGCCGGCTCCATCCAGTTTTTCAGATGCAGATACTTGTATAAATTGATCAAAAGATTCGAAAATTATACCCGGGTCCTTCCCTGGGGCGGATTGGAGCAGTGTAACGTTTAAGTAAAAGTATTTTATATTCAGTTGGGAAAGTTTGTGTCGTAGTTGTTATTATTGTCATGATGTTGATATTCAGGGTAACAAGATTCCATCCTCTATTAAATCTCAAGTACCCGCAAAAACGCATCCCGTTTCATTTTGTTACTGTGAATGTAAGAAATTTTATCGAACGAAGGGCGATATAAATGGTTTACATTCATCAGTGACATCACGAGTTCGCGGCATCTTGAGAGAAAACAATAACATGCCGACACCCTTTGAGTCAGCCGCGCGGCTTCTTTCATGTACGCGTATTTATAAACGGAATTTGCGCGAGGTATGTTTCGAATCTATATATGGATTTGTTTTGGCCGGGATGAAGGGGTTCCCACGGTGTTGGAGTGAGAATCCTCATTCACCTTGAGTATTTTGTAGAGGATGGATGTAGACATTATTCGGTGGCAAATTAATTTACCCTCCACCACCCCCAACTTGATTTTCCTCCTTACGTTTTTCAAGCGTATTCGATAGTATGTTTTACTAAATATTAAGTGGTCAGGAAGTGTGTCAAGTGATTAACATAACGGATTAATAATGATTGTTTTTTCACCTCAGTCAAGTAATCTTGATGTCGAAGCAATGCTTGGCAGGTCGGGGCTTACCTGCATCACAATTAAAGGAGATTTTATATATAACAATGTTGTTAATATAGCTGAGTAACATTTTTGGTCTCAGCTCGTTATACCATATTTTGTCGTTGTTGTTAACTCGATTATATATATTGGCATTATTGTCTTGCAAGCAATACGATTTTGTAATAATGGTTTTGTTGGTCTAGGAGATAAGTTATGATTGACATGATATTTGTTTTGTCTCACAGATACAAATGCAATAATGCATGGAGATTGTTTTACATGCTTTAGGTCAAGCAATCGAATATATACGATACAGGGTAATCTCGATTAAAGGAGATTTCATATGTAACAATGTTGTTAATATAGCAGAATAACATTCCTGGTCCCAGCTTGTTATACTATATTTTGTTGTTACCTGTATTAGGTCCATGATTATATACAACGGCATTTCTGCTGTAGCATGGTAATTTTAACGGGACCAATTAAGAACCTCGTTATACCGATTTATCGCCGTATACAGTGGGTTTAACATTATTCAGTGAGTGTGTTAACGAATTAAAGGATAATTGTATTCCCGAAGGACATGCAGGGTAATGCTATATCAAATTGAAAGTTTACTCGGATTTGGAGCAAATTGCTTGGTCGCACGAATATCTGCGGTGTTATAACGAATGGCTCCGCAGTCGTGGGCCGTGAGGGAATTTTATCCCGGTCATGTTTCTCAGATCAGTGGTCTGAAGATTGGGTTTGTTTCGCCCTCACCTCATCCGAAAGGGGGTCACGGAGTGGCCTCGTGGGGGGGGGGGGGGGGGGGGGGGTCTAAACACGCGAATTGTTGGAATTTGCGTTGTGACATGTGTAATTGCAATTGGTGCATGCTTATGAATTGGCATTTTTGCCTCTTCGCATATATATATGTGTATGTGTATATATGTTAATATATACATATAAAGGTTATTATGTGTATTACACACTGCTGCAAAATACCTCATGGGAAGGTTGTGTTTTGGAGAATATGAATTGGATTATTTTAATTGGCCATTGTATCTTGCAGAGCTCAATATTTATTGGTTTCCGGTTGGGGCCCCGATGATAACAGGCATTCCGTCCTGTCGTTTATTTATAACATGTACCCGCCTGTAAGGTAGGCATCTGTTCGCCTGTTTAATGCAGTGGAACCGTGTGTCTTCTTTGTATGCAGAGGGGTGTTATACGTATAGCCCACTTTGTGGTACTCACAGTTAAATTCCAAATGAGAAGGTAAACTCTGTTCGCCCTCTTTAATGAGGAAACAGTGTCGCCTTTTTACGGGCTGTGGGGGGTTGTACACAAGTTCTCGTCTGTTGGTGGCCCCGATGCAGAGAGTACTTTGGATTGGACATGCCGGCTCCATCCAGTTTTTTCAGAGCTCAATATTTATTGGTTTCCGGTAGGGGCCCCGATGATAACAGGCATTCCGTCCTGTCGTTTATTTATAACATGTACCCGCCTGTAAGGTAGGCATCTGTTCGCCTGTTTAATGCAGTGGAACCGTGTGTCTTCTTTGTATGCAGAGGGGTGTTATACGTATAGCCCACTTTGTGGTACTCACAGTTAAATTCCAAATGAGAAGGTAAACTCTGTTCGCCCTCTTTAATGAGGAAACAGTGTCGCCTTTTTACGGGCTGTGGGGGGTTGTACACAAGTTCTCGTCTGTTGGTGGCCCCGATGCAGAGAGTACTTTGGATTGGACATGCCGGCTCCATCCAGTTTTTTCAGAGCTCAATATTTATTGGTTTCCGGTAGGGGCCCCGATGATAACAGGCATTCCGTCCTGTCGTTTATTTATAACATGTACCCGCCTGTAAGGTAGGCATCTGTTCGCCTGTTTAATGCAGTGGAACTGTGTGTCTTCTTTGTATGCAGAGGGGTGTTATACGTATAGCCCACTTTGTGGTACTCACAGTTAAATTCCAAATGAGAAGGTAAACTCTGTTCGCCCTCTTTAATGAGGAAACAGTGTCGCCTTTTTACGGGCTGTGGGGGGTTGTACACAAGTTCTCGTCTGTTGGTGGCCCCGATGCAGAGAGTACTTTGGATTGGACATGCCGGCTCCATCCAGTTTTTCAGATGCAGATACTTGTATAAATTGATCAAAAGATTCGAAAATTATACCCGGGTCCTTCCCTGGGGCGGATTGGAGCAGTGTAACGTTTAAGTAAAAGTATTTTATATTCAGTTGGGAAAGTTTGTGTCGTAGTTGTTATTATTGTCATGATGTTGATATTCAGGGTAACAAGATTCCATCCTCTATTAAATTTCAAGTACCCGCAAAAACGCATCCCGTTTCATTTTGTTACTGTGAATGTAAAGTGAAATATTCGGTCATGACCTTGATACACGAATATGAAGATATTCGGGCCTCTCGTTGCCTTGATTCTTCATGTTTATAATTGTGATGAGTGTGGTAACAATGTAATGTCGAAATAAAAGATATATATTCGCAAAATATTGTCAGCGAGCGAGGAAGAAAGACATTTTATTATTTCTTTACATTTTATTTTCTCATGAAAATAAATACTCTACCCGTTTCTGATATTTGTCTTTCACAAAATCAACGTTTGCCAACAAATGTTGTCTTGTAACTAACATTCTCTTGCGGCACCCCAGTTGAAAAAACGCTGCTCTGGAATTACAAAATCATTGAGATGAATGTGCCCAAGTGCGGATACTTATTTTCTTTTGATATGGCACCGTACATACCATATATTTAACTTGAAGGCAATTCTTATTTCAAAATAAATTACAGTACAAGAAAACATATTTTAGTTCACCATGACAACAGAAATATTTATATATATATATATATATTACATTACATTTATAAACATGAAGAGAACCTTAATTTTGGAATAGATCATGGATGAGGGCCCATTATACATACAAAGACAAATATACGATCAGCTGATTAGAAAAGTTACAGAGGATGCATAGATAATGATATCTTACATCCTAATTTCTTTGTTGGGCCATTCTGTGGGAGACTAGCTGTATTAACGCGTACTCATCTGCGCGCAATGTATTGTTAAATTTCTAAGAAATGTAAATTCCGTACTTTTATTTGATACATGCGTCTTCTGGCAATTGAATTCGATTTGATACATGCGTCTTCTGGCAATTGAATTTGATTCAATACACGTGGCATATTAAGTCAAACTTCACAAAGATGGAATGGATACAGAGCGAGAGGGGTGGGTGAAAGCTCCTCCTAGGAGGATAATTGTACGTCAAGCAAATATATTTGGCAGATGGGTACGAGGGCTTTGAATGTGAGCTACGAATATAAATATAATTATTGCAAACATGTTTATACACAACCCCTGTACGAAACAAATTTATTCCGTCATAAATAACTAAGAAAATGAAAGTTCATGACATTTTCTCTAAATAGCAATTTAAAGAGGAGCTCGCATTATACGTCACAGTGTTGCATTCCCTGGGTGGTAATTCTCCGGGGGGTAATTTTCCGGGGGGTAATTGCCCTTGGGGGATAATTGTCCTCGGGGGGTAATTCTCCGGGGGGTACATTTCCAGGGGGTAATTGTCCTTGGGGGGTAGTTTTCCGGGGGGTAATTTTCCGGGGGGTGATTGCCCAGGGGGTAATTGTCCTGATACAATACTTTTCACTTCAAGAAAAGACCTTGAGAGATATCTTTGGATGAGAGTTATAAAATTTGAAAATTGCGCAGACCGTTTTTTCAACTCAACATACCAATACTGACAAGGTCATATTAGAAGCACCATACCCAATTTTTGACATTTTCATCGGGGGGAGGGGGGGGGGGTGGGCTATAGCCTCTTGCACGAAAAAACTTTTTTGTTTGTTTTGGCTTCACAATTCGGCTAGTGAAAGAAGCGAGTGAGCAAAAATTTGAGGATAATATGTATTTTGTGAAAATGTTATTTTTCACCAAAATAAACGAGAAAAAATATCGAAATTCATATTCGGGCAGCTCGCTGTCCCCCCCCCCCTCCCTATTACACGCGAAGCGCAAAAGCTTTGATGTTTCATGAAATTATTAGAGAAAGAATAGGATCCGTTGTACCGTTCTCGACCCTCAATCCTTGTCTGAATTTAGTTTCCCCTCCCGAGTGAAGCGCGGAAGCTTCGGCATTTCATTAAATTATTAGAGAAAGAAGACGATTCCTTGTACCGTTCTGGACTTGTCAGAATTTTCTAAAATGTTTCTTTGTTTGCTCCTTTTTCGTCCTGTCCTCTTACTGCCCCTACCGCCCCTGGCTACGTGCCTGCTTTAAAGGGAAAATGAAACAATCATGATTGTGATAGCACACAATAATGTAGAAATGAAAGAAGTTTTGTGTTATCGGGCGAGGGCCGGGGCGTAGCGACCAAGCGAGATTTTGCAATGTTGAATGCTAAAATTATGCATTCTAGAAAATCCCTAAGCCCAATATGTACGTTCTTTCCGCTATATTTCTTTCTAGCTATATTTCTAAATTTCCTGGGGGACGTGTCCCCCTATCGGGCCCAGGATCGCCGCCCCTGTCCATGACTACTACCAACATGAGTTCAAATACAAGCACAAGCGAGTTGGTATGAGCTGAATCCAAATGAAGGGCAAAATAAGAGTTGTGAAGCAGCCCTACCGTTAATTTAAATTTGACTGTTGAGTATATAGCTTCTATTCAAAAGACATCCAAAATATTGTGCCCTTTTCAAATTTCTCACTAAAGAGTGACGACCTTTGTAGCGCAGGGGCTGTTTTTAACGTTTAACTTTGAATCCGCGGCTCGAGATTTTATGCGGCCGGCCCGGCCCCCTCTATTCAATAACAATTGCCTTCTGGAATGACCCCTTATCTCCCGATTACAGCCATATCCTTGTCTTTCCCCCTTTCTCACCCGACTTTTCTCTTACCCCCCCCCCCCCCCACCTACTCAGTGTTATCTAGGGTACGCGCATGTATGTTCCCTCTCTTTGAAAGCACCCCTCTATCACCGGTGAGTAAAGTCAGTACGGGCCGGATTTTTGTGTATTACGGGCCGGACTTTGTTGCGTGAAAAGTAACCCTTTATCAGAGATTTTGGGAACACAATTTCTGTCCCTCCGACCCCAGAGTGGGAGGAAGGGGGGGGGGGGCATCCTTCTTTTTCTTTTCTCCTTTTGTTTCTCTCTCTCTCTGTTTCTTTTCTTTTCTCTTTTCTTTTCTCTTCTCGCTTTTCTCTTCTCTTCTCCTTTCTTTTTTTCTCTTCTTTTCTTCCTCTTTTTTTACCTTTGTTGTTGTTTTCGCCGCCAATAGGGGGGGGGGGGGGGGCGGCCGTTTCGCTCCCCTCCCCCTGGATCCGCCACTGCTATATACAGCGCGCAACCTTGAGGCAAGACAAATTTGAAATTACTGCACGATCGTAAATCTGTACGGGGCAACAATTACAAAATGGTGGAATCCCTAAGTATTTATTCAAGGAATCCAAGGAAACAAAGAGGAATCTAGAAAAAGCCCTGCATAATACGTGTACCACATGCATTCACCATGCATACACCAGAAGTTTGTAAGTCCTGTAAGTGGCTCAAAATTCATCCAAGAGGCGCACATCCGGGCATTTGGGGGTATTGGTGACAGAGAGAATTCTGTGCCGTGTATTTTAGAGTAAACTAACTAGCAGAATAGATTCTCGATCATAGAGTATTTGGCAATAATAGTGACTTGATGCCTATCTTCTTCTGTATAATAGTTTACACTTTTAATTTTTAATATTGATGGGGATACCACGCATTGTTTCAAAGCTCCGGTCTCCTACACTCTAAAAAATGAAGTGCTAAATCACGGGTACTGGGTACAAATTTGCACCACACGTGCCAAGTGTAGCCCTTGGCGTGCATGCAGCGTTTGGGAAGCGATGACGAGCAGAAAAATAAGTGCTGGAAACACGTGCTTTTCGAGAAATTGCACCCGAAGTGTGACCCTGCCTGTTTTAGCACTTGCAGAAACACCGATAGTGCTGACGCTCCATGCGCAGGCGCACCAGCGTTCCAGGTGCTAAGGCAGTGCTTCACACAAAATAAATTCAAAGTAATTTAAAATTCAAATGAGATAGATCGCCACTCGGCTATAAAAGAGCGGGGATCTGAGAAGGTATTCATCTTTTTGGAGAATGTAAGGTGGAAGGAGATTGTGTACTATGTACAAAGAAAGTGTATTGTGTGCATATTCCAGGTGCTAAGACAGTGCTTCACACAAAAGGAATTCAAAGTAATTTAACATTAAAATGAGATAGATCGCCACTCGGCTATAAAATAGCGGGGATCTGATAAGGTATTCTTTTCATTGCCTAATAATTCTGATTGTGCATGATGATTGAGCTTTTTATCAGTATGCATGAAACAGTTCTGTGTGTTTACCCTTGGATACAAATACATGTATTACTTTTTGAAGGGATGTTGTGATTTTACAATGGTTTTTGTCAATAAAGAAGTGAGTCTTTTTAACTCATATATGTGACTACCTACATTCGGTTCCATGAATGTGACATGCGGCATCTTGAGGGGTATGTTTTAGGTTCTGAAAGTAGGCTAAAAATAATGTTAGGGCTGTTTAAAAGAAGAGTGAGTTTTCAGCACTACAGGTATGATTTTGTGCATGATGTTTGTGTGTGTTCTTTAGCACTATATTGGGTGCAAAAGTGTTAGCACCAGTAGTGCCGTTTGGGGGGCTCTAAAAGGGGTTATTTAATGCACTAGAAGTGTGGTTTTGCGAGCTGCATGCGTCTAATAGCACCAGAAGTGTAAAAAGGCTTACACTTAAAGTGTTTAAAGTAGCACTTGGACTGGTGTTGAATTATAGCACTTTTACAAGTGCTACTTTAGCACAATTTGGGCAGTATCTATGCGTGCCCTTAAAGGTGCTCCTTCCGAATCTTGAGGTGCTAAAATTAGCACTTGATTTTTTAGAGTATACACTTATGAATTCTGCTTGGTCAGTTGGTGACTAGCTCAGTTACTATTTTCTTCGGGCTGAATCCATTAGAAAGTCATAATATCAACCAGAGCCTCTCAGTGATGTTTATTATTATTATCATTTTGATATAAATATTTCAATATACATGTATACATATATATATATATATAATGATTAATACTATTGAATTTTAAAAATCCTTGAGAGTTCACTTCTTGACTATGACCGGTTTCAACCCCGAATACTTTGAAATTGCCAATATAGGGGAAGTGAAGTGGTATATTTGCATAGAAATTTCTTAATAGTAGCCCATAGAGGTTAATTAGGAAGCTGAAGCTTCCTCTATTAAAAATAAAGTGACAACGTTTGCGCTTGCTCTTTTCATTCGGTCACAAATTAAAACCATAGGACAGTTGATATAGGGATAATGGTCATCCCGGTATAAGAATTAAAGCCCAAGTCCACTCCAAAAATAACTTACTTTCCATAGAACCAGAAAAATCAGACAAACCAATCAAAAAAAGTTTGAGCAAAATCGGATAACTAATAAGAAAGTTATGAATTTTTAATGACATGAGAAACTTTGAAAATCACTACACAAATTGGCAACTCACTCATGAATCTGTGACGTATTGTCCTCACTATCCACTAATTATTTTCTGTATATTAATAATATAAATTTCCTATTTTCACCCTTAGAATCCTATTTCTTCACACCAGCATCCAAGTTAGATTGTTAGTAATATGTGTGTGTGTGGATGCACAAATAAAGAGTAATTTTTGTTCAGTTAAATCATGACAAAAATGAATTTTGATAAACTATTTATATAAAAATCAATAATTATGAAATACAATATTCAGAAAATAGTATCAATTCTTCAAAATTCATAAAAGTTTTTGGGAAATATGATACAAATCATATAACCTGGGGAAAGGCATAGGGAAATCAAGTTTCGGGGGATAAAAAGGGAAATTAATGGGATTAAACTATGTAAAGCAATTGATAAGTTGTGAGGACATGACGTCACAAACTGATAACCATCTTCGTAATTTGTGTTGTGATTCTCATTGTTCCATAGTTTTACATACTTTTTCAAAAATTCATAACTTTCTTATTAGTTATCCGATTTCGCTCAATTTTTTTTGATTGGTTTGTCTGATTTTTCTGCTTTTATTGAAAGTAAGTTATTTTTCGAGTGGACTTGTCCTTTAAGCCTGCAGAGCTATGACTGACAGGCTGTTCCAGTTATTCGTACAAATGAACATTATATGTGGGATGGGTGGGATTTGAAGGAATGAAGTAAAAGCAAGTCAACGCAAAGCGTAGCATCCCCTCGCAGGGTACAAATGACCTATATACGTCAGAACAAGTTACCTCCTTTGGACTATACTATTATATTACTAGGCAAGGAAGTTATAACATTTTCACATATATAATTAGGTGTTTTGCATATTTAATGAGCTATGAACTTTCACCTTTGACCTACATACTCAGAAATCGAACTTAGGCTGTACATGTATTTTGATACCCTTTACCTTCATATTAGATTTCATTAAAATTCGTCAAACATTACTCAAGTTATCGAATGGAAAGCAGATTCGCATATTTAATGATATATGACCTTTTGACCTACATACTCCGAAATTGAACTTAGGCTGTCTTTTGATAACATGTACCTTCATATCAAATTTCATTAAAATCCGTCTAACATTACTCAAGTTATAGATCGGAAACCAGGTGTGTTTTTTCGCATATTTAATGAGCTATGACCTTAGACCTTAGACCTACATACTCTGAAATCGAACTTAGCATGTATTTTGATATCATATACCTTCATATCAAATTCCATTAAGATCCGTCAAACATTAGTGAAGTTATCGATCGGAAACCAAATTTGTTTCGAACGGACGGACGCACGCACGGAAGGACAGACGGCAGCGTTACTATATCGTCGGCGAGGGAATAATGAAACCCAGATACATTCTAATAGTTTTTCCCAAACGTACCTATGAATGACGCATATGTACACGCACACATGCATAAACTCAACATATTATGACCACAGACAAATTAACCTTTCAACCATGTCTCTATTATCCTAACTGTAGTTATCAAGCTATTCACACCTTCCCCAAGTATTTCAACCAATTTGTATACAGGTTTTTTGAACAATCTTGATTTCATGAACACATTTTGAAATGCTAGATAGGCTATGTTAATTGTCAACGTAGGGTTTTAGTTAAACACATGTATGCAGGGGCGTACGCAGGATTTTTTCAAGGGGGGGGTTTTTAAAATCGGGCCCAAAATATTTTGCTCCCGAAAAATTTAAAATCGCGCCGGCCGAAAAGTCGCTCAGTGGGGGGGGGGGGGGGGGGGGGGGGTAAGCGGACACTTTTTTTTTTGGAGTCCAACAAAAATCGCAACGACTCAGCCAGCCGAAAACTCGCTCAGTGGGGGGGGGGGGGGGGGGGGGTAAGCGTACATTTTTTTTTTTTTTTTTGGTCTCGAAATTTGAAAATTTGACATTTTTCTTCGTTGGGGGGGGGGGGGGGGGGGGGTAAGGTCACCTTTTTTAGATTAGCCGTGGGCATATTTTTTTTTATTTTTTTAATTTTTTTTTAATAAAAATAAAAAAATAATAATAATAATCCAAAGGGGGGGGGGTAAGCGTACATTTTTTTAATTTTTTTTGGTCTCGAAATTTGAAAATTTGACATTTTTCTTCGTTGGGGGGGGGGGGGGTAAGGTTGGGGTTTGAACCCCCAACCCCCCCCCCCCCCCCCCCCTGCGTACGCCCCTGCATGTATGCTTGATGTTTTGGGAAATTTTTGCCTCACTCATGGCCCTTTAATATTCAACTTGACGTTTACATTTATTATATGATAATTATATTAGTGATATTGCTATCATTAGATTTCTTAGTTCCATACTGCTTCAAAAATATAATAGCATTTCATACTATAACTATTTGCAGAGGCTTGATCATGTATACTCACACTGAGTTGGGGTGTCTTGCGTCGAGTATCCACCTATAAGTTAAAATGAAACAACTGTATCTAAATTGAATGCTCTTTAAAATAAATATGTAATTCAACATTGTTATGTTTATCAATATTTACAGGAAATATGATCGAATTATGAATACAAATGAACAGCTCAAAAGTTTATCGTAATATTCTATTGGGCAAATGTGAACAAAAACTGTATTACTAAACGTGACGGGCCTCGAACAAATTTGACAGACAAGTGAATTGTGCCTATTTTGACGGACCATTATCATTAGTGATGTGCCAAACCACCCCCCCCCCCCTACGTCACGTAGGTCTACACATACATATCAAGGACAGACAGTCGAGTGAAATAAACTGCACAGCGAACTCACCTTCTACTAGTTTTGTTCCCAATGCATCTAAATGTACACTCCTGAGTTTTTCATCTAGAAGTCTCTTGTAATCAGTGCCATCCCTCTGCTTGACTCCCCAGCTGCAGATGACTTCAAACAGTGAATTGGACACATCTAAGAGGTTTTCCGATAAAATCGCTTTACTTCGTGCATGCTTGACACCTAGAGCATTGCACAAGTCGTAGTAGTGTACAGGAGAAACGTCTTTTACCAATGACAGCAACTCTCTCTCTAACTCCAAGCTCAACCCAGTTCTAACAGAAAAATTGATGAGAAAGAAAGGATAGGTCAAACTTCCTACTGAGCAAAATAGGATTAATTGGTGCTATATGCCTATGATTGTATCGCGTACCATTTCTTTTGTCAGAAAAAATGAATGAACTAAATCATACATCAAATAAAGTAAAGAAGTGCTAACATTATATACGCTCATCTTCCAGGTTTCTGGTTGTAAACAACAGAGCCTGTGCATGAGGTTCACCGCAAAATCATTCAAGCAACAGGCTGGAGCAGGGCAAATTCAGTGTTGGGACCTGGTGTGATCACCACACCATTGTTTAGTACAAAATTGTTTGGAACCAGCAACATGGACAACTTGGCAAGTATATGACATCACACTTCGGTACTCTATAAAGGAGTTCATAATTAAATACATCAATTGCATCTGAACGGAGTGACAGTTTGCTTTAAATTATTGTCCTATAATAAATATTTATGTAAATCGTTTTGGTGCAGTGAGATACCAAAGTCTATGCCTCGTTTTCACTTCAATGCAACATAATCATTTTGGTTAGTTTGTGGGAGGGTCCATTGTTTTAATATTCGATGTCTTTGGCTATTGGTCTAGTTGAATTTATCTAGAATTATCGAAAAACAAAACAAAGAATTTGAGGAAGAAACAAATGATATGAAGTACATCATATCAACTTTCAAGTTTCAATTATCATTTAAAATAGGCCGAGTATCACCTTAAGTTCATGTTTAGCCTCCCTTAATATACTCCTTGAAATATCAGCGACAGATTACGCCTCATGTTCTAAAACATGCTACATCCATAAAACTAAGACCTGGCAAGCACAAATTTTAGTTTTATTACTCCTATTTCGCCATTATCAATTTAAAATAAAAATCTAACCCATTATGTATTGGGACGGCGTAATCACTCCCTAAATAAACCTGGGTTCCAATTTTGTCCTGTAATTAATTGATTACTTTTAACCTGTGGATTGGTCAGTTCCTGGAGCAGGCTATTTTTGAATGGATGTATCATATTCTGGAACTGAACTGAAGTGGATGTAGCCTATTTTTTTAACTTAACATGCTAGATTCAGGCAAGAAGTGTTTACATTAATTTTCATATAAAATTAAACTTTTTATCTGGGTATGCGGTGTACTCAAAAGAATACATTCATAATTCATAATTTTTGATAAAAGTGGATGTAGCATTTTTTGGAGACTTACTCTTCACGAGGGCCTGGGTTGAGCTCTACATCACCAGATTTCAAGAGGAGCAGTTCGGAGAGAGGAGGAATCTGTTCAGAGATCAATTCTGTCTTTGACTTGAAGGACGGTCCATGACAAGATGATGCTGATTCTCCCACCTGTTTCTCCAAAAA
>JAVYIG010017369.1:0-26562 GCA_035222895.1 Strongylocentrotus droebachiensis
CTGCAGTTCAACATGAAAAAGATCTGGGAGTAATATTTGATAATAAAATGTCCTTTTCAAATCACATTGACACAGCTTGCAATGCTGCAAACCGGAAACTAGGAATCATCAAGCGTACTTTTTCAACAATGGACAACAAGGGACTCACACAGTTATACAAGTCAATTGTGAGACCGGCACTAGAATATTGCTCTCCCGTGTGGCACCCTTATAAGAAGAAACATATTCTCAAAGTGGAAAAAGTTCAACGTCGTGCAACTAAACTCCTTCAACCTCTCAGAAGTCTGCAGTACAATTTACGGCTAGAGCAACTGAATTTGCCTTCATTATCATACAGACGTCATAGAAGCGACATGCTACAGGTCTATAAGATAATGCATGGAATCGACGACCTCCAGTCAACTAATTTCTTTCATCGTACCACTGTCACAGTAACAAGAGGTCACCAGTTCAAACTACAAAAGAAACATGTAAAATCTAAATTGAGGCAGAGCTCTTTTTCACAGAGAGTAGTAAACGAATGGAATGGTCTCCCATCATATGTAGCAGAAAGTCCATCACTCAATTCTTTCAAATCAAATCTTGACAAGTACTGGTCACTGAAGAAGGACAAGTTTAATCCTGATGAACTATTCAACTGTCCATGTTCATCCGTAACTGCACAACGCCAAATTCAACAGTAACCCACTAACGGACACCGAGGGGCAAATAAGTTTTGTATAACTTTATGCCTACTTCCAAGGTATGATTAAAGGGATTGGGTAACTTTGTCTCAGATTCTGAAACAAAATTCTGGATTTAGCTCATGCTGCAATGATAATTATAAACCTTTAGGTCAGTCAGGAACCCATGACTTTTACAAGCCGATCGCCTGTCTGATTATCAAGATATTTATTATGGGAATTACACATTTTGAAAACCGTTTGCCAACGGTTTTCATAACACTACAGTCATTGGGGAAACCAGTATGGTAAAACCGGTCACTCAAAGATTTTTACTTTTTTGAGGCACTTCTTGATCAATTTGAAGCGCAATTTTTTTAAGGGCATCAATATTACGCCATATCACAGACACTGATATGTTGTAGGGCCGTGTATCTCAGATTTATCATTGTTAAACAATCCCTTTAAAGCTCTGATTTGAGGTAAGAAAGTTTTCACAAATTCTGATTTTTTTAATATTTTTAGTAACTTAATACTTTATCCTTAACTCCTGAATTACCCCCAAGTCAGGTGTGTTGGGGACACATTGGGATACTTTCTGGCAATTTTCACACACATTACATTTTGAGGAAAACAATCCTTTCGAATACTGAAGCAAAATAACTCAGATATGCCAATACTAAAATCTAACTGACACATAACCTCTAAAATGGTGCCTTGACATCAATGTCAGAAGCAGAAGCATGAAAAAAGCATGCTACATATTAAAGGCATCGTTTAACAATGTTAAATCTGAGATACATGGCCCTACATGTTATCAATGTCTGTGACATGGTGTAATATTGAAGCTCTACAACTATTGCGCTTCAAAATGATCATGAAGTGCCTCAAAAAAGTAAAAACCTTTGAGTGACTGGTTTTACCATACTTATTTTCCCCAATAGACTGTAGTTTTATAAAAACTGTTAGGAAAACAAATTTTGAAACTTTGATTTCCAATCATAAATTTCTTAATAATCAGACAGGCGATCTGCTTGTAAAAGTCTAGGGTTCCTGACTGACCTAAAGGTTTATAATAATCATTGCAGCATGAGCTAAATCCAAAATTTTGTTTCATAATCTGAGACAAAGTTACCCAATCCCTTTAAACTGAATTTGGAACTTGTCATATTTGTATGCTACAGTTCCATTTTATGTCTTTTAAGCTTCAAGCTTGCATGGCTCACCTCTGATCCACGAATGTGAACTTGCCATCGATGCTGTGTCTTGAGATGAATTCATTGGGCGTACCTGCTCCTCCCAGGTCAGCACAGTTAGGTGTACTGGTGACCTGAAGGCGACCAATGGCTACAAGGCAGTAATGATTGGTACTCGCAACCTCAGCATCTCCTTCCTGCGGCTCCATTTGGGGTACCAAACCTGAGACAAAATATATTTGATGACATTACATGATTGCAAACATGTACCTGTACTCTACTTACATTCTGAATACTAAATGACTGCATTACATCATTGCATACTTACATTCAAAACACATTCTTAACTCTGTATGATTGCATTTTGTGATCACATTCCTGAATTCGAGTATGTGCTTAACTCTAAATGATCACACCTTGTGACTGCAAACTTGTTCTGCATTCATGTATTCTAACTGTATTTCAAATGCTACATGATTGTATTCCTCTTGAGGGTGTCCTGTTCTTAATGAAGCCTTATAGTGGACCACAGCATACTAATCTGTATCCTAGCTACATTCTGAACTCTTCATGTGAAACACTACATGATTGCATTCCTGTATCCTAGCTACATTCTGAATTCGACATGGTTCCATACCTGCTGGTGGTGGCCAATTCTGGAGGTAGCCTGTACAGTGGACCACTGCATACTAACCTGTATCCTAGCTACATTCTGTATTCTACATGATTGCATTCCTGTATTCTAACTGCATTCTCAATTCGGTTACATGATCGCATGCTATGAGTGCCTTCAGAACAGAACATGATTGCATACCTGCTGATGGTGGCCAATGTTTTGATGTAGCCTGTACAGTGGACCACGGCATACTGCTCTGTATCCTAGCTACATTCTGTATTCTACATCATTGCATACCTGCTGATGGTGGCCAATGTTTTGATGTAGCCTGTACAGTGGACCACGGCATACTGCTCTGTAACCTAGCTACATTCTGTATTCTACATGATTGCATACCTGCTGATGGTGGCCAATGTTTTGATGTAGCCTGTACAGTGGACCACGGCATACTGCTCTGTATCCTAGCTACATTCTGTATTCTACATGATTGCATTCCTGTATTCTAAACTCGGTTACATGATTGTATGCTACAAATGCATTCAGAACCGTACATGATTGCATACCTGCTGATGGTGGCCAATTCTTGATGTAGCCTGTACAGTGGACCACGGCATACTGCTCTGTATCCTAGGTACATTCTGTATTCTACATGTTTGCATTCCTGTATTCTAAACTTGGTTCCATGATTGAATGCTACGAGTGCATTCAGAACGGAACATGATTGCATACCTGCTGATGGTGGCCAATTCTTGATGTAGCCTGTACAGTGGACCACAGCATACTGCTCTGTATCTTTAGGTGATCCTAGACTACTCCTGTTCCTCAGGTGGCAGAAGCGACTCATCGTCATGGGGTCCACCTGAGCGTTTCCGTACTTCATGCGGCAGATGAACCCTCGCCGTGACCCCATGCAGAACCTCATTGAAGCTGCACAACAATCATTAGGAAGGATAAAATATAAGTTTACAAACAGACAAAGTTCAAGTATATTCCAATTCCTATAAAACAAGTCAAAAGTAAAATCATAGAAACAAATGGAATAGTATTTGGGAGAATGTCTTTCATAAACTTAGAGTTGGGGCTCTTCAATTTGCCTTTAAGTGACTCAGTAAAATTGCCTCAGATTCTGAAACGAAATCCTGGATTTAGCTCATGCTGCAATTATAATTATAAACCTTTACGTCAGAAATGATTCCCATGACTTTCACGAGCCAATCACAGGTTTGATTATCAAGATAAATATGATTGGACTTCGAAATTTCAAAAAACGTTTTTTATAACACTACAGTCTATTGGGGAAAATGAGTATGGTAAAACCGGTCACTTAAAGATTTTGCTTCATGATCGTTTTGTAGCGCGATTTTTTTTTTAGGGCTTCATTTTAACACCATATCACAGACACTGATAACACGTAGGGCCATGCATCTCAGATTTGTAAAACTGGAAGTATTGTTAAACAATCCCTTTAATCGAATCCTATATCTCTTTATCAAACCAATAGCATTTTCATCACTACTGGATATCTTGCCAAGTATGTGTTTTTACTTGAATAACACAAGTAATTGTTTCAGAAGATTATGGACAATTTGAAGGTTGTAATTGCATCTTATATCCCAAACCTACAATGATTTGAAGGTTGTAATTGCATTTAACATCCCAAATATACGATAATTTGAAGAAGAAATTTTTTTTTTAATACTTACACTGATGACCTTCTTTCTTCACTGTCCCAGCTGTAAAGATAAACAAAATATATGAAAACAATTAAGCTTTTGGTAATATTTGAGATTTGGGGATTCATTTTCATAATGTATGACTTTTTGTTATTTCTCCAAAGAGCAAAGGTAATTTAAGAAGAACGGAATGTTGACATGACAACTTCTTTGGCAACATGTGCTCCATGCATCAGTCCTTCAAAGAGGTATTATGAGGGCATAGGTAGTACAGTAAAACCTTTCTATAGCGACCGCCCAAGAGAAACACAAAAAGTGGTCTTTGTAGACAGGTTCCTTTAGTTCATGTTTCAACGAGAAATCATGTTCAAGGGAAACAAAAAATGTGGTCTCTGTAGACAGGTGATCACTAAAGCAGGTTTGACTGTAAAAGGATTTTAGGTTAACATTAATGTTGGTTCCTGGGCTGATTGATGGTAAGACATGTCGCTGAGGCATGTCTTGCATTCGCCTTAATGTGTAGGCAGCTGTATTTTTACATAACTTCCATTTCTAAATAAGTGTTACTTCCAACTTTGTCAACATCCAGTCGGGGAAATGACTGATTGACCAATCAGACTCACTCTTGAGATCTAGGATCCGCCCACTGTTATGTGGTTCTGAGGTGGAGAGCTGCTCACGAATCTTGTCTGCATCATCAGTATGAACGAGGTCATAGACTGACCCACCTATCCAATCATTCTGTGTTGGGTCAGAGAGACAAAGATGAGAGACATTTAATGATGCACAAGTAAGACTTAACAGGAATAGGAATGAAAGTGTGGATGTGAATAAGGTGACAACTAGAAATGGAGATAAATAAACAAGGGGAGTGATAGAAAGAGAAAGAGAAGGACCTAAAGACAGAGAGAGAGAGAGAGAGAAAGGGAGAGAAGGAGAAAGAGAAAAGGATATTTATACATATATTTAGAGAGAGAGAGAGAGTAAAAGAGGGTGAGAAGGGAAAAGAGGGACAGAGAGTATGACAAGGAAATGGAGGGAGATGAGTAGACAGAGAACTTGAGAAGACAAAATATAGAGAAATTTTTCTGAAATGATAGAAACATAGTAAAAGAGAAGGGAAAAGGGGTTGCTCAATATATTTGTCTGTATGTACATATAAACGTCATTAAAACTCCTTTCCTTTCATCTCAAGGAAGCCATATTTTGTCTACTCATGAAGCAAAGATGGCCAAGTTCATCTTTTGAGTTTGTCTGATGACGGAAGAGAACACTTTACCTGAGGTTGATTAAGGACTGGCGTGACGGAGTCTGAGACATAGATGATCCTCCCACTCTCACATGACGTTACAAAGAGGAATCCATCGGCAGCCTTAAGAATAAAACAAAAGACATAAACATGTTTGCATCATTTGATAAGCAATCAGTCTATCCCGTCTTTTGATTGGCTTCTCTTCATCCTTCCCCTTGTCTAGAGTCATGTAAACTGCATATTCTCAAGTTATTATTCAAATGTAAATGGTGCTTAAACATTAAAGAACTTATTCCAGAAATCTCTAAGGAATTTTGGAAGAATTTAAAAAATGCCTGTGGACTTATTCTTCCAGAAAATTATGTCAATGCCACTGAACCTATAACGGGACTGATAAATAGATTTAGGGGAACAGTAGTATCTCACTATAGACCTCCTATTAAATGTACACAAAATGAATGATTTATCAGGAAAATGTACATACAGGTAACATATATTCAGTAGGCATATCTTCTGACATTTCCCCTAAACCAATCCTAACTGTAACATTAATCCTATCTGCCCTTTGGATAGGATGTTAAATGAAGCCCCCCTGTGAGGTCAGCCTGCATTCTTTGTAAAGTGTAGGGGAAAACTAAGATGCAATGGTCCACTTGCACATCAAAATCAGTTACACCAGGAGGAGAGACTCAAGGGTAATACTGATTTTAAAAAATCCCCTCCCAGGCACAGATCACACCAAATCAATGATAATAAATGGTAACCAAGATTGTATGATGGATCTATTTATTTTCATTCAGGGCTTTGAACCCATGACCTTCAGACACACTTGACTAGTGACTTACCTCTAGAATAAGATGCTTAAGTTCTTGATCTGTCAAGAAGGATGGTTTATATGTACCCTCTGTGCTTGTGTTTCCAGTACCTGTAAAAGAAACAACACAAATAAAACATTATCTCTATATCATGTGACATAGTTTGCGGAAAATAGAATTACATTAACACATTCATTGACTAGTTCACATACAATAAGATGATCTAACATTTCCTCGGGCTGAATATTCCTCAGGCTGTAACTTGACACAGGTATGGAATTAGGGGTAATGGCTAGAGGTAAGGGTTAGAGCTAGGGTTAGGGTAATGGCTAGGGTTATAATTATGGTTTAGATAATGTTTGGGGTTAGGGTTAGGGATTGATGTGGGTATACTCTTTAGTGTTCACATCCAGAAACGGATTCTCACAAATGCCCATACATTTTGTGTAATGCCAAGTATTTAGTATCTGATGATGATAGTCAGGGCTCAAATTAATTTTTTGTCCACGGGGGCTCTTCCCCTCAAAAAAAGAGCCCCCGTGAGCCTTCTCACGGGGGCTCTTTTAGTACTGACGGGGGCTCTTTTTTATACAAATATCCATTGAATTGGTACCTATGATACTCCTCAATTATTTGCTATTTCATCATTATCATTTCAATCAGCATTTTCCCTCTTACAAATTTACAAGCTACATAGCTGTTACTGGCCTGTGTATATAATATATACGCATACAACACTGATCTTTATGATGTCTTTAACGTGACATATCTTCTTCTCCTCTTGCAAACGAGAAAGAAAACAAGGTCATTAAAAGGGGTTAAGCGACAAATAATGATCGTGATTCAAATTTATGCGAATATTTGTTTGAATAAGCACTGCTATTCACCCGAATCTTCTTCGTAAAAACAACTTTTACAAATCTCAGCCATGCTTACTGAGTTGAGACGTTCCATTCAATGTAAAATACTCATTAAAGAATACACTTCTCCTAATCTGAAAGAGATCTTACAACACAGTGGCAGATTTGCATGGCTGAGATTTGTAAAAGTCGTTTTTACAAAGAAGATTCTGGTGAAAAGCATTGCTTATTCAAAAAATTCCTCGCATCGATTTGAATCACAATGATTATTTGTCGCATGATCCTTTTATTTGCAGAGGGAGAAGAAGCTATGTCACGTTAAGAAATCATAAAGATCAGTTGTATTATGCGTATATACATAATACCAGAACAAATGTTGATTATCAGAATGTCATTTTGGAATACCTCTATACAAATACCACATTGTCTTTAGCCGGCCGTATCAGTATTAGTATGATCCAATATAAAGCTATTATTCTATATTTAATTCAGTATAATGCTTTTCCTCAAAAATAGTTTTGTTATTTTTTTAGGGTTGAGACGCTAAGAAATGGTTTCAAATGTACATTACACTAACCCTGAACCATTGCAAAATGATGGTGGCTCTCTCTCTCTCTCTCTCTCTTTATTTTAATCATGCATTATCAACTACATATAAAGCAGCAACCAAAAACTTAGGGTTATCTGCTTCACTTCCCCCCACCCCCTGAAAAGGGGGGGGGGGGTGGGGGTGGGAGGAGGGGGTTAAACCCCCTAACCCCCCCCCCCCCCCCCGTAGATCTGCCCATGTTATCATATCATTCCACGACATCTTGTTCTCTTCATCTTCCTCTTCTTCTCAATAGGGACTTTTAGATTTGCGTGGACGTGTTACTTCCTTTTAAGGCACTGGCAGTCACATGTGACGTCCTTTTAAGCACTGGCAGTGCCTTAAAAGGAGGTCACACGTTGCAGTCCACGTTCTCAACGTGCACATCTAAAAGTCCCTAATATTGATTTACTGGTCGAGGTTCATTTTGCTGACAACAAAAAACTGACCATGTTTTTGCCCTTGCGCGATCGCCTCCAGCTCCAGCAGACATGGCGCGGCAGCGTGCACACGTACCGCTACTAACGGCGCAGTAGGCCTATAACCACTGCTGACGGCGGCACTGACTGCGAGCTGAATCGGTAATGATAGGCCTATAAAACGAGAAATCTTGCACGCTAATCTTAGTTCCATTTCATTGGTTTAAGGTTTGAAAATTGAAACTCAATATTGTGTTAAAGTTATAACAGAAAAGATAATCTTTATTTTATAATTCCACCGGGGCGATTTTTAATTTTGCAATCGCCCCCGTGAGCAACCTGACGGGGGCGATTATGTAGCTCACGGGGGCGAATCGCCCACCGCCCCCATGTATTTTGAGCGCTGATGATAGTACTTTTCTGTGATGGGCTAAAGGAATGATTCCCAACTTGCAATATAATGTGTACCTTGTGATAATATAGAAGGCTCTTTTGCTAAATAATTAAGATGCAAACTACATGTACAGTTAACAACTATGTATGTGAAGAAAAAAAAATTGGCCCGATTTATGTTTCTTGAGAATGTGACATATTAAAACTTACATTAAAAGTATTCAACGAAGGTCTTAATTCAAGGAGTTCACCTTTCATTCTTGAGTTACAAAATACACAACCCCCCCCCCCCCACCCCCCCCAAAAAAAAAACGCACCATATTTACAAGGGGTATGAATAATTTAGTTGTTAGCGGTATATAATTTGTTGAGATCCAGCAGGTCATTAACTCTATATCATAGGAGATCAGTTTATAATATACGCTAGTTTCTCAATACTACACTAGTTATTGATCTCCTAATGTAGCTCTCAGCAGACAATGTCAATTGACCTTCTGCATGCAGCGATCATAAAGCACACATGTACAGCAGGAGACAATATAGTAACTCATTATGTAACACCATACTATGTGGCAAATGTCTAAAAAAAAAGAACATGAGCCTATTAAGCTGTCTTTTTTGGCATGAGAGTCACAGAACTGATAAATGTATTGAGTCATGAAAAGAAACATTGTTTACTTCAAATTAGTCATTCAGCATTTGTTGTTGTTTTTCTTGTTGCAATATTGCCACAAATAACTTGAAATTTTACTAACTTGTTTTGAATAGGCTTTAATGTGTTTCAGGAAGGAATGAGAAAGCCATAATCAATACAGGTTTTTGGGTAGTGCTAAGATCAGTAATGCTCTACAAAACTAGAAAATGGAAATCTGTTCCCATGGTATATACCTGTGTATGTCATGAACAAATCTTAATAAGACACTCCATTTTTCTGTACCAGTGGTGATCCAGGGATGTTGTTCATATTATTTCTGGAAACATGTATATCAATAATGATTTTTGGTGTACTTAATTGTACAGTCCATTATTTCTCACCTACAATACATGTACCTATGTCTTTTCATACATATTATTGATGGAATGGCAATAGTCAAGCCTTTTATTAAGACAGAGCAGACCGGGAGCCAAATATCTGAAAAAGCGGCTCCCGGTCCTTAATTATTTTAAAGAACCGGGAGCCGTTTTCCAGGACCAGGAGCCGTTTCCCAAATTGATGAATATATGTATTCTTTTAACCGTTACCTTTTACTTATTCATTATTTATTGTCATTAGTCTATATCAGTACACTATAAATTAACCCTGTAAGTTAGGGCTTTAATCGGATCGGAAGGGGGAATACAAAAAACAAAATACAAAAACAAAATACAACTGAAAAAAAAAAAAAAAAAAAAATCGAAATTTGTCAAGTTTTAGGCTATCAAATACTAAATAAACATGCAGAGCTGGGATTATTTTGTCAATTGGAATTGTTGTAGACCATGTTTGTCGATATGAAGTACCTTTTCATGACTTTGAAATTAATAATATTAGTCTAAGAGAAGAGGCAAAACATACGAGCCGCCATCTTGGATTATACTGACAACGGAAAACAGAATGCGTGCTTACATTAGAATCCGAAGCGGCGGCTCGCATTTTTTACCTCTTCTCTTAGACTAATGTCATTAATTTCAAAGTCATGAAAAACACTAAATATGTACAAACACGGTCTACAATAACTCTGAATGACAAACTAATCCCAGCTATGCATTTTTTTAAAAAGTATTTGATAGCCCAAAACTTAAAAATTGTCGGCATATTTGTTTTCTACCGATTTTTTTCCAAGCATTTTCATTGATCGGCGATCGAACTTCGTGCGCGAAATTCCGAAATTGTGATCTAGATCTAGATCTATTTCCATCATGATTGCCACGATTTTTATATAGTTTCCAGGAAAAGAGTGTTGTGAAATCAAAGTTTGGATTGTGATTATTCAGGCCATGTATACTGGATTTTGAGAATCGTTTTTCAAAGTAAGATTTTCACAACGAAGTCAAACTTTTAGACGGAGTGAGATGTTGCTCGCCCACTCTCGATCTCCGCTCTGCACGCCGGCTAGCTAGCCGCCCTAACCCTAGCGGTGGGGCTGGGAGTAGGCGATATACGTTAGCGGCCGCTCGTAGTCGTGCTCCAATTATTTCGGGGCGATTTCAATTAGGATTCTCATCATAAAATGATTTGTTAGGATTCATTCAGTCCACATTTAACTCCTATCGAGTAAGTTTTTGTCACATTGGTGAGCATTTAGTGCTAGACATGTGGAAGTTTCTGAAACAGGAAATTTTAATTCTCCCAGACCGGGCGCCAAAAATAAAAAATGACCGGCGCCCGGTACTCATTTTCCCCGTCTTACCGGGCGCCAAAAGTCAGGGACCGTTGGGTAAAAATCGCCCGGCGCCCGGTTAATAAAAGGCTTGGCAATAGTGATATCATTGGATTTCAAGCAATTTATTCCTTGGAAGAAATAAACTACGAAAAGTGGATCATGAATTTGTTAACAAAGACAGTACACTATATCAACAACGAAAAATGTACTCCTTTCTTTCAACATTTCACAATGGCATTTACATTCTTCCTTATACAAGTACATGTATAGGTAACAATATTCATGAGTTTTTTCATTTTCTATTCTTAACATGAGAGCAAAAAGCAAAAATGTCCCCTAAAACCTGCATATGTTCTAATTATAGACAGCACTGATTTCAAAGAAACCCGGTTCTTTCTGGCACTTTCAAGATTTACATGTCTGTCATCCAAAACCAAAACCGGAACGACATCCCGACCACTGGCACTCTCTGAGTGGTATTCCCCAAACAGTATGTGTATCATTGATGTCAAAGGGCACAAAACAGATCAGAACAGAGACTGCTCTACTCTACTTATATGTGTGTAGAAAATGGATATATTAAAGAGCTGGCAAGTTCTTTCTTCCCCCCCCCCCCCCTCTTTTCTCCTCCTCTTATTCTTCCAGATCTTCCAGGCCAGGGAGGGGGGGGGGGGGGGGAGGGGAAGAAGGCAGGTTTTTATCAAAGAAGTACAAATTGCGTAAGTGGTGACAATAATCTGATTGACAGATGAAAAACTGTGAATTGATAATTTTCTTCAAGGATACGTACCCCCCCTTGTCCCTGTAGCTATGCCAATGATTATCATCATAAACATTATCATCATTGATCATGCAGGTTTGTACATACATGTACATCTTTACTTTAGATCATAATTATTTTGTCGAAAAAAATGCAATGCAATAGAAAGAAGAAATTAATATTATAAGTTGTCTACAGCACAATGAAAATTTGATTCTTGAAGCATTCAAACAAATATTTTGTCTTTAAGCAGTTTAAAAAAAACCTTTACCAATGAATAAAATGGTTGTAGAAAACCATGCAACTTTCTATAGCCAACAGGAAGTTTTGTCAAGAGTAATGCTACATCTTTATATTATTGCTTTTTTTTTTTAAATCAAGAAAGAAAGGAAATCTGTAACACCCTTAAAAAAAAATCTTTAAGGTACTATGTCCCATTTGCAGCCAACATCAAATTCTGTAGAACTTTTCAGGAATTATGAACATGTCACGCATGTCTTATCTGTGAAATTTAAACGTTGGCAACGTCCTAATATTCAAATTGTGCAAGGAAACCTGTTTACTTTCTAGACTTCACTGTCAGACATTATTGAGTGACTGATTGAATCTTTGTGTAGCACAAAACGTACAACCATTCGTTATAAGGGTCTGAAAATCAAACTATTACTTTGAGTGTTTGCAATCACTAAAGCCGATTCGACAACTAATGGTCATTGTTTTGCCACTTCAAGACATTTACAAGCCCTTGAGTTTGAGGGAAGTTCTAAATTAGTATTATCTTTCAAATGCCATTGGAATTTAACCTTTTCATTTTTTGGCCTGCAAATGGGACATAGTTCCATTAACATAAAAAATACAATGTGACATGAAAGGGATTTGGTATTGGGTACATGTATGTGTTGAGGCTTTACCTCTGAGGGACTTCATGTGAGAAACAGCCATGCGGAGAATGGTCAGTTTATCAGGCTTGCGAGCGAGAGCGCTACACGATGGCACCATGTCCGACAGCTCGGTGATATAAGCTGTCATCTTATTCCTTCTCCGTCGCTCAATCTCACTATGATTTTCTCTGTGAAGAGAAGAAACAGAAGTGATGGAATTAAATTTCATCTTCATTATCTAAAGAAAGATGAAACATATCAATACATCTGCAACCACAATAGACTCAGGAATGATCCAATGGAATTTCATCTTTCATACATAATCAGAAAGACTGAATTTTTGAAGCATAAAAACCTGGTAAAAACTGGCATTTAAAAAAGTATATCTCACAGAAATCATGAACTTTACAAAATCAAACATAATTCTCAAGATCAAAAAGCCATCATTTGACCCTGTACCTGTCTCCTATTTGATGCATGGTTTCACAATTACGATTTCACTATTAAAGATCGTCTAGCCTAGATAACAAGAATCTAAAGGATAATCGACTCTCTACATGCCTCCTTTTCCTTCAAAGCTTCACATTTGTACTTTTAAATGGTTTATTATTTATCATAAAAAACTAGACACCTTACAAGTTAGATGTTTAATCTTGTATATAAATGCTTTTGTTTGAAACTCAAGTTTTAAATTTGTCAGCTTTTAAAAATCCTTCCTTAAATCAGTTTGTACGAAAGGCAAACTGTAAAGAACATCAGAACTAGATGAAGAGTTTGAAAGTTTGGGATTGAAATCAAGCCAATCTTTTTTCACTCTTACCGAGCAAAGTGTCCCTTGTCAGGTTTGTCATCGTCCGTCCTAACGATACAAAAAGAGGAGTTAAAGATAATTGAGTAGAACTAGAAGCAGTCCTTTAAGTTTCATGATGTAAATGACTGTCTTATTCCTTACAGACAATTTGGAATTGTATTTTTTTTTTAATGTATTCTTGTGCTATCCCTTGCCCTACACATAACAAATGCATTACATATGGCATCAATAATTAGATTTTTTTTTTTAATTCAAATTTATTAGTTTTGATAAGTTTTTCCATCAATATTTTATAAATTTAAATTTCATGCTCATTTTTTAACACTATTTGTACACTCTGGAATTTTGCCAGTTTCTACCAGATTTTCCACTTTTTTTATTGGGGTGGCTGTGATGCAAAATTTATAATGCAAGTCTTTAAATGGCAGCAGAAAACAAACTTCATGAAGAAAAGAAAAAAATTACATGTTTAAAAGATGACTTATAATCATGTATTTGTACCCTTCCTTGGCAGAGAAGTGACCCTCTACTATCATATCAACCAAGGTCTCAGGAGAAATACACTTTGTTGAATATTTGTCAACCATGGTAAGGATCCAAAAGTTTTCAAGCAAACTATGGAATGACCACAATGTTAGATTAATAAAGTAATGAATCCAGAACTATGATGACCAAAAATGCTATAAACATTGTGTCTGGTGGAGAACAGAAGTCACATACATTGTATTTCAATGCTTGGCACATGCTTGAAAACCAATGTGAGAAATTAAATGTCTCACATTTTAATGGGAATATATATTATTTTGGTACATTTGTGGTCAAACATTTTTTTTAAATCTGAAAATAATTAAGGAACTTTCAGCAAATGATGTATACCCTTGAAGGATTCCACATACGGTACAGGCTGAAATGTCTAAGGTCTGAATGAAGGGCTCCACAGACGGTGGAGATTGAAATTTTTAAGGTCTGTATGCATGGGCCCCCTGATTAATTTAAAACCTGTGAGATCAGTGACAAATGACAGTTTTTGTTATAAGCTAGTGAAATCCTTGCTTCTGATTGGTTATCAGCAGATTTTCTCCCTGTTTTTTGTCATTTGTCATTGAAAAAGGGCTTTGTGGAACGGGTCCCTGGAGTTGCATTTCTGAGACCCATATCTAGTGCACCACAACCATGTTAGTATCGAGCCCTGCATCAAAATTGAGGTTGCCACATCTGGTGAGTGTTTCACAAACACTAAGATCAACTTTAATTTGGACTTAAATATGGCAGGCCGTTCATGCCACTGTTTGTTCTCACAATTATGATCTTTAGATAATGTTTTTTCCTTCAATAATGAATTATCAAAAAATATAAATTCTGTAGATTTGTGACCATGATTTGTACCAATGCCAGTTAACGGTGAGAGCAAACATTGGCATGAATGGCCTGCCATAGTATAGAGATACCGGGGTAACAGGCATCTTTAAAAGATTATTGACTGGTACGCAGGTATGAGGGCACTTTCAAAAGACTATTGACTGGTAGGCGGGTATGAGGGGAATGGCTAAAATCATGACTGCAATTTCGACCAATCAGATGGCTAGATTTCTAAAGAGAGGTATAATTAAGTCTATTTAAAGTCGATCAGTCTTTGTGACTGGGTCCATCCATGTGGCCCTCCCGGGAGGCATACTCACCTTGAGAGCTTGGCTGAGGTAGAATCATCGTCCTCTCCTTCACCATCATCACTCCTGGGTGAAGAGAGGCAAAACAAGAACAGATGTGAAAGGAGTGGTATAGAACGGCGACAGCCAAACAAAGAGAATCAGATAAGAAGAGGGAGAGAGAGAGAGAGACAGATGGATTGAAGGAAGATAAAAGTACATGTATAGAGAAATATCAAAGCAACATATGCCAAGTGCATGAACTGCATGTATATAGATGTAGATCATCAATAATTTCTTTTTTTTCAAATCATTAATTAGATATGGAAATATGAGTACCGGTATCTGAAAACCTTGTAGGTCTTTGCATGCATTATGGGTATCATACTCGATTCTTTAAACAATATTTCCCTTTTTAATGTATTAATTAGACAGATATGATACACATTTAAAAAATTATTACATTGCCAGAGCTGTGGCTAACAAAGTCCAAAAAAACATCAGGCTGATTCTCTGACTGTTAGCTCTAGATTAGGTCATTAGTGTTGATTTCTATCATAAATTGCACTCATTTAACCAATTTGTATTATGGTTTAATAATGTTACCATTCACATCAAATGTTAAACCATGTTCAGATATGAGGCGGCAAAACCATGGCATTTTTTATGATGTAAAGAGAGATCACTTCATATTTCTGCAACTTTAAAACAGAGCCCAGTGAAAATGTGCAGGACTTTTGTTGTGTGCAGTTGCTGTTCATTAACACATGAACAAAAAACATGGCACATTTTGTTTGCGCCGCTTTACCGCATCATATCCGAACGAGACCTTGATGTAAAATGAATGAGTGCACAGGCATATATTTATCAATATCACCTTGAAATTCATTTTAATGAAATTTATTCTAAATGTAGTAAAAATTAGTTGAATAAAAGTATGTATTTTACAACCATACATGTGAATAACAATTAGATGCACACAGTATGTATGAATGACATGTCTGAATCTACCCAATGAACCATACCAGTAAAACAAAAAAGACTCACATATCACCTAAACCTTTTGAAGTGGTAGGGTCATGACTGAAAATACAAAGATTATTAAATGTATGGACCCAATGTATACTGTAGGTTAATCAAAAATGTTATGTTCTAATATTTCACTTCTTTAAAATACTGGACTTTCTATTTAGCCTCTCCTTTTCCTTTTTTAGACTGTGTTACAGATAATCCAATGATCAATGAACAAATCAAGATGAACGTTTCCATAGATATATTGTTACTACTTAATTGTTACCTGTCATACCTGAATATATCTTAGCTGCAGATATGAATAATTTAATTAATTTTGAATGTTTCATTTTTTCAATTCTCTTTTCTATGAATAAATCCACCTCCTTCAGGAAAGAAAGAAAAAAACAACCCAAGGCTGCTTTTTGCAGACATCTTTTGTTCAAGGGATTAAGAAAGTGAGATAAATGTTTCTCTGAATGTATTTTTAGCTAAGTATATGAATACATGTAGGTGACCTTTAAGGTGGATTAGCCCTTTAAAGTTGATTTCTATTCATGTCATGAGTGCTGGCTCCGTGAGCTGAGCACAGCTCTGAGCTCATCGGTACGTGCCTGCGCATACAACCAGCACGTTCAGCCTTTGTTTGCCCCCCTCGGCAGCTAGCAGCATGCGATGCAGGCTTGCTGGCTGGGGGAGCTTCCCTTTATAATGCTACATGGAATGGAGATGGGGTTAATGGAGGGAAGGAAGGCAGTGAGAGAGAGAGAGAGAAAGAGGGAGGGAGAAAATAGAAGCAGGAGTGGTGTGTTCACACTACATCCTTTCTATAATAATACAAAAGGTTTTACTGTGAGGTTTAACTTTGTTTTAATGCATACAAAAAGTTAACAAGGATATGAGGATGTGTACTTTACATGTACTTACGCGATGGCTGTATGGTGCAATATTACTTTTGAAAGCAAATTATTTAGATTTAAAATAAATATGTCTACTTATCTGTATTTAGATAGCTTTATTACATTGCATTATTGACTTGTCATTTTTTACCCACTATGATACTTCATGGACCTACAAGCGACACGGTATTCATCCAGACTTTAATTGGTCTGACCATGTTTTGTCCATGGTCTGACAGCATGGTCTAACAATGAATGATCATAAAGGGAAGGATGGATTAAGATAAAGAAGATGAAAACCGAAAGAATACATTTGAAGGGATTAAGCATCAGTTACAGGTGATGAAATCAATAGAGTCCTTGCTGTCTGGCTAAGCCTGAGGGAGCTTTGTATTGCTGTCATGTTATGCATAATACCCTATACACATCCATTTAGACTGGACACCTGACACTATGAATATGACTGACAAAGAAAGCGGACTAAATATACAGTTCCTCAGGTAGACAAAGGAACATCCCTTCACTGCTATTGTGTAAAAATGTGTAGAATAGGTGTCACATGCATATTCACCTGTTCTAAATATTTGTACATAATAGCAGTGAAGGGATGTTCCTTTGTCTACCTGAGGAACTGTATATTTTGTCCGCTTTCTGTGTCCGCCATGTTCATAGTGTGACCAACACTGAACCAAACAAAGAAATCACATTACGGTACCCAGAGAGGCCAAGTTATGTTTGGAGTCGATTTTGCAGTGGGACTGAGAATAAAGGCTCGTTCAGATATAGGCAGTGAATGAATCGCTACAGTTTTGTATTAAACGTGTAAATAAATGGCACCTGCATACCACAAAGGTCCTACACATATTGATTTAGCTATGTGTTATAAGATGGAGAACTGTGAAGCGTATAACACTTTTTGTCATAAAAAACGCAGGGGTTTACCACTTCATATCTAAACAAGGCCTAAAAAATGATGGTTGTCATGATCTCCATATTATGGACCCATGGTTACATGATTTTCATTTTTTAATAAATTTCCAATACCGGTAGGTTTATCTCAAATTATTCTCAGGCTTTGTTTTGGGTAAAAATATGAATAGTTTTCATACTACACAGGTTGTAATAATGGAAAATATAGGATTACCTAGTATTTTTGAGTGTTTATTCCTAAACATAATTTTCATAATTTACATGCAAGATAATGATTTTTGTGTATCATTGAAATTATCATAACCATCAAGCATCACCAATTCTCAAGAATTCATGATGACTAAACAATGATAAAGAACATGTAGACATGTAATTCTGATTGAGATAATGATATTGAGATATGAAAATTTTCCAAATGTAAACAAGCCCTTTCCAAGTACATCTACATGAAGAGACAGAGCTCTATAGACTTACATGAAGAGCTTGCAAAGTAGACACACGTGTGTGATCAATGTGCCATAACTGATTGGACCATTTGGATTTATGATAATGAATTGACTGCAAACCTATATAAAATTTATGAATAAGGAATAGCACTGAGAGGTCACAGCCAAAGAAAAGCCACATCTGGAAGTGAAAAGGAGGAGATGATGGGAGTGAATAGGGGAGGATGATTATCAAGGAAAGAGAGAGGCCTTTCAAACAATGCCGCAATATGTCAGAAACTGAGATGGTAGTAATTTAAATATGGATACAATACTAGTAATAACCCTCAATTTCCTTTCTCTATCTCTCCCTTTTCTTCCCATTCTCTATTCTCTCCCCTCCCCCTCTCTCTCTCTTTCTCTCTCTCTCTCTCTATCTCTGTGTATCTCTCATTGTTTCTACATGTATCTCTCTGTCTTTCTCTCTGTTCCACTCTTGTTGTATGTTTGTGTGGTACCATACACAAACCTCTTCTTTTATCTCTCCCCTTTTTTCTCTTTCTCTCTCCTGAAATAATGTTTACCTTCTAACATATATTTTGAAATGTATTAAAAGAATATATGCTCAGTTACATGTAAATATAGGCCTACATCTACATGCATACATGTTTATATAATATTTTACATGTACATGTACATGTAAACTGTAAGTACTGAAGTACTGAATACCCAATTGATTACACCACCAGTACATATATTACTCATGATAAATATAGGGTGAAATAATTCTAATTTCTTAGGCCTGTCACCACCACCACTACCAACCACTACCACTACCACAACCACAGCCACGACCACTACTACTACTTCTTTATTTACTACTACTACTACTACTACTACTACATGTACTATATTAAATATCACAAAAATGATAATATACAAGTATGGTAAATTCAATTTCACTTCCAATACACTGTCCACTATTTTTGACTTCTCCTACACCTGTAGGCCTATATGTACATGTACATGTACACCGATATTTGTATAATGTACACATTTCAAGTCTTAGTTTACCCATTTGTGGTTAAGAGTGTGTAATCACCTGCTTGAGGTGTAGCTTAACCCTATTAGACATGGATTATTGAGTCATAATCATCCACACGCTCCCATTAATTGGCTTAATACAGTAAAGCAAGTGTAATGTCAATTAAAGGGGATAATGGGGGCTGATTAGAGGATAAGAAATGGTCAAGACAGGTACAATCAGTGACTTGATGTCTTCATATCAACTCAGAGCTGTGTTTGTACATGTACCGGTAAGCCAATACATTAGTCTATACATGTACATGTACATGTGTGTATCTATTGATGTACATTTACTTCTTTTCTTATTTCTACCAGCTTTTTCCTCCCCACTTTTGATTCACAATGTTATGTAAATTTATTAAAAATGTTATCATTGTACGTTACATACATTGTGTAGCATGCTTGATCATTGTTTAATTCATGTTTGATGATAATTTACAACACGATATAAATCTCTACGTCTTGAAATATAACCGACATGAGGCAAGTTAAGGGACCAAAATAATGAATACTCCCACATTGTTAAAGACAAGACAATTATGGAGCTCAGTAAATGCTAACAAGCTTAGAATTCTTTATGTAATTTAGTTGAATACTGAAAACCCTTTACCAATGATTCAATTGAACACTGAAGATCTGGGGAAAGTCTTTAAATTGTATTAATGTGTATCCCTATTCCTTTAAAAACAAACAAACAAACAGTAACTGTGCATCACTACAAATTATAAGATGTATATTAAAGAAGGTTTCTCTTTTCGAGTATACAAAGCTTGATATCTATTAATCTACATGTAAGTACATGTATAAGTAAATGGCTACATGTATGTCTAAATGTCTAAGGGCGGAAATATTGTTACATTATTATGTTGTAAACAAAGTTTATAATTTTGTGTCAATTCTCATTTTAAATGTCTTTATAATCTGTTATCATCTAAAAATCTGAACAAGTTTATACTGGAAACTGTGATGTAACTTACCCAGCCTTCCTTTTCCTCTGCTGTGGGGGAGGGGGTGGTTGTTGCATGATGAAGCGTCCTGTTAACAAAACAACAAAAAGAGATAAATGAAGTTATTGAAACAGGAAATGATCCACTAAAACTTCTCAGCATGCTTGTGGGGTGGGACAGAGTAGAGAGGGGGTAGATAGGGGGAAGAGAAGGATGAAGGGGGTGATGATGCGAGGGGAGAAGGGGACAAATCTGGGAGAAGATTAGAGAAGGAGAGAGGGAAGAGGGGAGAAAGAGAGGGAAGAGGGGAGAAAAAGGGGGAAGGGCGGGGAGGAATAAGGGGTGGGAAGAGGGAAGGGATAAGGGAGAGAGGGAGGGAGGGGAGGGAGGGGAGGGAGGGGAGGGAGGGGAGGAAGGGGAGGGAGAGGGGGAGGGAGAGGGGGAGAGGGAAGGGGATGTAGGGGGAGTGAAAGGAGGGAGAGGGAAGGGGTGGGAGATGAGGGAAGGTCGAATTACATAAACAAAATAAAGAAGTGGTTTAAATAAAGGAACAGGTCTGAACTTCGTGGAAGGAGGATGTATAAGTTGATAAAACAGAATTGATTGAAAACTTTTGAAATACTTCAAATGTATGCACATTACCTAAAATATAAAATCAAGTTTATGTACATGCATAGTTGATCTACATGTACATGTACATGTATGAATGATTTGAGAATCAACCTTTCTTGCATTTTCTCTATTAATTAATAACAACTAAAAAAGGCTGTCACATGGTCACTTTTCCCATTAGAAGTAAATAATCAAAGTGTTTGATAGTACATGTACCATCCATTGTCAGAAAGGTCAGATGCAAATTTTGCAAAACTGCATATACTGTTACTGTACATGTACAACCTGTAAAATGCAAGCTCAACTTCATGAAGACCTATATGTAGCTCTTTTTTACAGGTACACATAGTGCTAATCTAATCAATGAATTTTGCACCCTACACTGTAGGCCTATGTATGTACACACCTCTGTAGGTAGAGGCAAAGTTGATAAAATGCCTTGCTAAAAAGATAGATATACATGTAGGTCCTGTTCCAGGTTTTGAACCCACAACCTTTGTATCTCAAGTCAAACCACTTAACTATCAATCCCTACATGTACATTAATGATATTAATTTGCTTTTAAAATTCCTTTTTTTCAAAATATGTTCAGAATAATTGAAATGATAGACTCAATTTTCAATACATTTCTTCCCATATTGTTATCAGCATTATCATTATTTAAACCATCATCATCATTACCACACTATCAGAATTGTAGTTCTTTATCTTTTTTCCATTCTTATTCTCTATATCACTGTCATTGTAATATCATACTTATATCTCATTAAACTTCTTGTATTTCTTCAGCAATTTGTCAAGCAATCAACCCTTTCTCTTCTCTGGATACAAAATTATCATCAAGGTAATTTTGTATTTAAAATTAACTTTTGAAGATGGATACAAAAAATTAGCATGCACTTAAAAAGTAAATTCATCCCCATACAGGTGTACCATTTTATTTGAAACAAAGAAAGTGTTGAGAAACCAATCAACTAAAAGCTTGAGGAAAATAACACAAATAAGGAAGTCATTAGTTTCAAAAGTTAAAATTCATTAATTATTTACTTCATTTGTACATTTATTTTCTTTTTGTAAAGACACAGTCAAAAAAATTAAACATGTATTCATACAGAAATACTATGACATTACAAAGTACATGTGTTATTTACATGTACATGAACATGTATACCATAAGCAGTGTATACAAATGTTGACATGACATATGAGAATTTAGAAAAAGCATATGATGGTTTTGTACAACATTAAAGATAATATACAATTAATAAATTTTAATTTAACAATTTTAATTAAATAAATGGCTCATAAATAAAGATATATATGACACCACTTTTTTTTTTTTCTTTTCAAGGCTTTATCACTGATTCTAATTGCTTCTAATAGATGATCCCGTGCCTTTAAGAAATAGTACCAGACTACCAGTCTCCCCAAAATAACAAGTTTTAACCTCATCCTTTTCAGTCAATATCCCCTTTTTGTCTCTTCATCCAAGGTGATAGGAAGTGATCTAAAAAAAGGGGGGGTCCAAATAACAAATCCAATGCAACAGTTGGGTGCAGAAAATAGGTCACATACAAATATTTGTCGCCGTATGCCATATTTAATTTATCTTTTTCCCCCTCCCACTCCACCTGGACACATTTTTTTTTTAAATCCTTCTTTCTTGTAGCAAGGAAAACAGTGAAGATCACAGAAGCAGTCATCTAGCCCAAACTTCACTCAATATGTGGCCCTGTTTGTGTCAATTTCCGCACTGACGGACATCTACAAATTGTAAGTGCAAAAATACTAGCATCAATGCTAGTAGAAGAAAAAATCAGAGGTAAATCCAACTGAAAAATTAGTAAAACAATGGGAAAGAATTGCCTTTTAAAGGGGTGCATGCAGGGAGTTCGCTATATTCAGCAAACTCTGTGCATGCACCTTAGTTCACTAAACTAATCGCTTTTATTGTAAAGTATCAAACTGGCAACGCCAAAACAGCTATTTTCGTGTACTCCATGTGTGTTTGTGTTTCTGGCATAACCAACATCGCAAACTCTTGTGAGAGGTTAGTATTTTTGTAATGTAAATCACATGTTAGCTCAATATCATCAGGTTTATGTGGAAGGTTAGCAAATCGCTATCCCTCCGGTATCAATTTTTCACATTTTGGGATTAAATTCTTGACTGATTTCTAAGTGCTTGTATGTAAAGTAAGAATAGTCCACTACCAAATTTCGAAACTAGTTTGCAAGGTTCGTCAGGTGCTGTGAAAGGGGTGATTACAAACACATTTTAGGTTTTCTTTACATCACTCTTCATGCAGTGGTGATATTAATTATCAATATCATATTTCATATTTTCATCTAGCCCTTAAAGGCTAGCCACTACCTTGACCGAAAGATTCAGTCTCTAACATTCTGCTGAGACATGTTAGTTTTATTAAAGAATTCCCTATAAAAGGCAGACGGTTATTTCATATTCATCTAGCCACTGGCACTAGATCTACGTCTACGGACATGACTGATGCAGAGCGAATGCTGGTTTCCTATTTCACAATTTGATTAGATCTACCCCCTTTTGAAAGAAGGGCCCTATAAACAATGAATTAAACACATAGGCCCAGGAAACGTCAAACACATCTATGCCCTTGGAGATGATGTCCTTGAAGCTACATCTGAGGAGAAAGATCTCGGCATCCTCATTGATGACGAGCTAAAGTTCCATAACCATGTGGCATATGCAGTCAAGAAAGCCAACGGAGTACTCTCCTGCATCCGTCGCAGCTTTGAGTGCAGAGACAGGTCCACAATTCCAAAGCTATACAAAGGCCTTGTCAGACCTCTCATAGATTACGGAGATTCCATATGGTACCCTCGCTTCAAGACAGACTCCAAAACCATAGAGAGGGTGCAGAAGAGAGCTACCAAAATGATTTATGACATCCGCAACCGTCCTTACATAGAGAGACTTCGGGCGCTCAACCTTCCCTCCCTCGAATATCGCAGACGACGAGGCGACATGATTCAGGTTTTCAAAATCATCCATGGACTTGAACGCATCCCAGTTGATACCTTCTTTGAACACTCGACTAGCAACACAAGAGGCCACAGTCTAAAGATCGTAAAACAAAGATGCTCAACGAAGATTAGGCAGGATGCATTCAGCCAACGTGTCATCAATGACTGGAACACACTTCCTGATGAGGTAGTCACTGCTACCACAGTGAATGCCTTTAAAGCCAGACTGGATCGAGTATGGAAGGACAAGCGGTTCTGCTCCCCATATGAGTAGAATACCTGACGCAGAACTGAGCCAGACAAACCTACCAAGAAGACACCCAACTACGAGAAGGAAGAAAATGGAATTGAACTGGAAGCCCGACTGCTGAGAACACAGCATTCTTCCAGAATCTCGGGTAAAGTGGTAAAGGTAAAGGTAAACTATTTTATAGTAGCGGCGTACACGTACGAAGCCTACACTGTAGCTGTATTTCACTACCATGCCCCGATACCGTAATGGTGAAAAGTGAAGTTAGTGGCCCTGTCGCACAGCCGGAGCGGACCCTCTTCGCCTGTGTAATAAACGCCGCGGTTTCAATCCCGAGCGAGCCACAGCGAGCTGAACATGAAAATCACGATCAAGCACGGCAATCAAACACATAATATATGAAAATTATCACACAAGCTGATAAAAAAAACATTATAACATGATAACTTACTTTCTGTTCCGCTTACAAATGCTTATATTTTATAATATAATGTTGCTCCCGTATCCTGTCTTAGGTCGCCTCATCAATCAGGAGAGGTCATGGAAGTTAGTTGTTTACTCTCTATGTGCGAGTTAAGACAGAATATTTGCCTGCTATGTACAACTGAATATAGGTGTAGATTGAACATACAGAGTTGTTGAATCAAGCAGCTAATTCAATTGTTCATTGCACTAGAAATATTATGGTAGCTTGTAATATACTAACAAGAATTGTTATAACGGAATATCTAGGATTGAGTGAAAAGTGTGGGTTGGGTGGAGGGGATATGGGGGTGAGAGCGGTGTACGAGAATACATTCGGCGGTTTTGAAGATTTTAACAGCCTCGTGTCCTTGCTTGGAGCTGGGCTAGATTTTCTTGCAATCATTTTCTGCATGTACTTCGAGAAAATAGGTTGGGGGGCCGCGGCCGGGGGGGGGGGGCTTTTGGAAATTTGGAGGGGGTTAATTAACATAGGGCCCCTAAAAAAATCTCTCTTAGGAGAACCACCACTGCCAATAAGTTATTTCAAAATCACAAAGTTTCCTCTTTTTAATTAGGCCTACCTATGGTGTGAATTCTTAGCTTCTTCCTGCTTCATCTTCCACTTTCTCTTTCTTACTTTCTCTCTCTCTCTTTCTCTCTCTCTCTCTCTCTTCTCTCTCTCTCTCTCTCTCTCTCTCTTCTCTTCTCTGCTAGAAAGATCATCATTACGGTCATTATTTCTGATATCTGTAAAAATTCTGTGTATTATACCATGTTAAACTCGGACAACTTTTTTGTTTTGTAGCGTAGGGGGCGGGGCGGCCGTAGGATCATACCTAAGCATTTATATACATATGTTTTCTAATTATATTACAGAGCACTTGATTGATTGATTGATTGATTTTTATTCGACAAGCTTCCAACATACAACAATATACAATAATAACAATTCAGAAATAAGTCAGCTTGAACAGGATCAGGCGCGGATCTACGGGGGGGGGTTTAGGGGGTTTAAACCCCCCCCCTTGGGCGGCCCAAAAAAAAAAAAAAAAAAAAAGGAAAAAAAGAGAAGAAAAAAAAAAGAAAAAAAAAGAACGCACGCTGGAGAGAAACCCTTTCAAGTGCATATATTATGAGAAGATATTCAACTCATCTGGTAACTTAACCAAACACATGATAACTCTGGATATAACTGTGTATTTAACTGTTACTTGATTTAAAAAGACGTTATCATGCACTGCTTTTTATGGTCTCCATTGTGTTAATAGATGCCAGGAAAACATCACTTACGGGGTTCAAATAAACACCCCAAAAAAAATCGGCTCGCCGCTTCGCGGCTCGTGGACGATGCTCCGCATCGTCATTATTTTGGTCAAACCCCCCCCTTAGCAAAAAGCTAGATCCGCCCCTGAGGATAACCCACGAAAGCTCGAGAGCTTATTTCCAGTGGGGTCCCTTACAGAAAATTAATAACTTAAAATAGTAATAATTATTTACAGACAGATAAGAAAAATAAAAGAATTACTTATTAAAGATAATAATAATAACAACATTAAACTGATGATAGAAATGATAATAAATACAAGAAGAAAAGGAAGAAGGAGAAGAAGAAAAAGAGGCGGAGGAAGAAGAGGAAAATAATGATGAATTTGTAGAATATCTATAACGTACGAAAACATAAGTATATACAAAATGAAAAAGTATGAACCGGCAGAAGAATACAAATTTCAATCATATAACATGTCATTTACTTCAGCTTATCTGACTGTCAAGTATTAGGTATTCCTTTAATTTTCTCTTAAAATGAGCATAGTTTTCTTTATCCTTTACACCATTGGGAAGGGAATTCCAATGTTTTATGGCATTGTAATAAAACGAATTTCCAATACTACCTTCTCTTTCTGGTAAATTAAAGTTGAATCGGTTATTTCTTGTATTATAAACATGTAAGTCAGTAACAAGATCGAAGTTGGATCGAATATAATGATTCGACCTAGT